>CABFWB010006624.1:0-29059 GCA_902151455.1 Timema bartmani
AAACTAAATTTGTTTAGGGATAAAAAATCTAAGAACCCAGCCATGATTCAAAAGTAGATCTTTCCGGTTAAATTAAAGTCAATTTTTGATCAATTTGAATGGCCGCCATTTTTAAGTCCGGCCACTTTGGACTGCCAGACCAACAGATTTTAATTTCTCACTGGCGAAACTATTAAATAAGATATTTAACTGAATTAGATCTTTCCGGTTAAATCAAACGGGAGCTAGCTCTCAGTCTATGGAGCCTCAGCCTGGGTCTTAGATGCGCTGCTGTCAGGACATGATTCCGAAATGGATGGGGCTGGCTCTGGTTCTCTTGATTTATTCTCTGATTCATCTTCCTCGGTCCATATCTTATTAATTGTAGGTCCGAAGAAAGAAAGAAGCGATCTCTGTCTTTTTCTTTGAGCCTGAAAAATATTAAAATGTTCTAATAATTAAATTCATTAAAATATTTTATAACTATTTCAATTAAAGCAAATTTAGTGAAAAGCTGAAATTTCAAGCAGTACGTGTGTTGTTACTAAGAAGTTTAATAGAAATTTTGGACCTCGTGTTTGGTTAGCTTAATTGGTAGAGCATGTGACCGGAAATCGTTGGCCCGGCTTAGGGGTCCCCAGGTTCGAGTCCTGGACAAGACATACAGATTTTTCACCAATTTTACTTTAATTAAAAGAATAAAGGTAATTCAATCATATACATAATTTAAATAAATAAAGATTTTTAAATATTTGGGTACGTCCGAACTGGGTCTATGGTCAAAACATTTCAATACGGATTTCTGTCGAGCCTCGAAGGGTCAGTGTCCAACTGGGTCAGTAGTCGAATCCTTAAAATGTGTATTTGTTATTAATTACTGAGATTGATTACATTAACCATTTAGTCCGTTTTATATGTTTACTTTTATTTCCAGATTAAAAAAACTAAAAACTAATTAGTTGTGGGTTCAAATCCTAACTGAGGGACAGGGGTGGATAGGTGATTTTGACAATAAATAATGTAATAATGAAAAATTGTTATTCACAATATTGGTAATTGTTTGGAGCTACTGAAAGATCATTCACTGGACACTTACGAAACAACTTTACGAAAGTTTACTACTACAAAAAATAAACAAGGTAAACTACAAAAAATTGCAAGGGTTAAACTGTTTCAAACAACAAATAAACTGCTAACAATCGCAACTACTAAGTAGCTACTGGCATTTGTAAGTGGGAAAAGTAATTTTGGCAAGAAGGGAGGGGATTCCTGGAACTTGGAAGGGTGGAAGGGGTATTGTTTGTTTAGGTCTCTATGACTCACGTTGGACGTGTACGGCCAGCACCTTCACCTGCCACTTCACAGCTGAACTTGATGCTACTAAACTAGTTTACATAATAAATGTATACTATATTATATCGATTGAACATGTTGCTTTGCTGTTTGACAATAAGTAAATAAAAGTATGCATGGTTTCTTTTACGTAATCTAGTTAACATGATTAAATTTGAGATTTTGCATCCAAAATATTGGGGAACTGTCGTCCCCCCTTGCTCACCGCCCCCTCTCCCAAATCCCGTCAATACTGTTATCGGTCACTGTATAACATAGAGTGCACAATTAATAAGAAAAATCAGTTGGTTTATAATGAAACGTAGGTACTAGTGTATAAAGTCTTACTTAAATCGATTGTCTTTTAATTAGAGAAAACGTCTTAACCTCTTTTATCTACTTAAAAATATTTCTAAAATTAATTTTAAAATGTATCAATTTGAAAAACAATGTTAACTAACTGTATATTCTTTAACTTGAACTAAACTAAAGTTAGATTTTGTCTGAAGGCCTTTTATTAATTTAAATTCTATTTTTATTTTATTCTAAATTTATTATTGTTCTGAATGTTATAGTGGACCTACCTCTCGGTAACAGAGTGAAAAATGCAATACTTCTTTATTTTTAATCATATAAACAATCATAAAGCTAAAACTAAGAAAATTCGTAAATAACAAACATGTATTGATATCACAAAGCGTTTCAAACATGAACAAAGAAGCTAATTATTATTTTCCTCTGCATGTATACTGGCGTTTAACTTTCTGGATCTTCTATTTGCATTCTATTTGGCTGATACTCTCAAGTTCAATGATTATATATACTACATTTCATGCTTAACGAATAAGAAATTAAAGCTAAAACAACTCTATGCATTATCCAGTACGGATTGATTATAAACGCTATCAATAAATATAATATATTTTTACATCTTGCGCACTATGTGCTATATACTATTTCGTTATTTGTCTTATTAGCGTTATGCATCTATATAAACCCAACCTAAGTTCAAACTATAAGGACAAAATTATATTAATAATAAAAATACAGAGGAAAAGCAAGATACGTATACTTTTGTTTACGCTACATGAAAGTTACTACCACACCAAATGGTTGTTTAATTTGTTTAGAATTTAGATCATCTATGGACTATGAATTTGTTTGCTTTTATTTTCTTATAAATTGCTTTAAAAATGTTTAGTCGAAGAATATTTTTAAAACTAGGAATAGAACGTTTACACTATAGCACAAATGCTGTAACTGCTACGCAACAAGGTTTTAAAGATAAGTTATTCCTATCAACTTTAAAAGACTCCAAAAAATGGGATTTGGTTAGCGCAGTGTGTGTAGAAAGAAAACCAATAATTACTAAAAACTTAACTCCTATTGAGGAAAAATTCTCTAAATTACTTAATCAAGTAGAATTTGAAGGAAGCTTAAAGAGTGACCATGAAGTAAGACATGAAATTGAGGTAAAGCAAGAAGAACTACTGAAAAAAGGTGATACTCTAGAAAGGGACATGGAACAGGCCAAGCAAACTGCCCAAGATTTCGAAGACCTGTGTCAAGATGAATTGAACAAGTTCACATTTTCTCCACGAGTTTATGATACTGGTGAACACGACCATCACTCAATTCTGAGGAAACTTGACGCTAACCTTGTTTTATTGGTTCATCAGAAATTGGGAAAAGACTTTGTTTGGGTACTGCCCCAGGGTTTGAGGAGTGAAGGAGAAACATTGCATCAGACGGCAGAAAGAGTTCTTAAAGAGCATTGTGGAGATCAACTCAATGTCAGGTTTTTTGGGTTGGCTCCATGTGGTTTTTATAAGTACAAGTATCCTAAAGAAGTGCAAACAAACCCAAATAATACCCCATTTGGAGCTAAAATATTTTTTTTCAAGGCTCAATACATAGCAGGATCTGTTAATCCTAGCAGTTTAATTCAAGACTTTAAGTGGCTTGAAAGAAAAACACTTTCTACAAACTTGCACAAAGATTATTATAAAAGTATATCTTTATTTCTTATAGATGAATAGTTTTCTTAATCCTTTACTAAAATAAATTGTATCCTAGCTGAAGTGACTTATTCAAATAAAATATGTCTAATAATTGTATTTTGGGGTTAAGCGCACATAGGCCTACCATGACTTTAAATTAAAAAAAGGATTAGGATAGAGAACGTTTATGGTTCCTTTAGAGAAAATATTTTTTTGTCTTATCTTTCAATGTTATTTATTCCAAAAGACAAAAAAGCATTGCCTTTTAAAATATTTTGATTGGTTGATTTAATAATTAACTTAATTAAACATCTCTATCAGAATACACTCATGACAACTTTGCGATTATAAAAAAAAATTGTTTCCGCCATGTTTTTGAAGAATGTCTTAAATGTTGGAATAAATGCAAAACATTGAGTGGACCACCACGAAAAGAACCATTAAAATACAGATGATTATTAAAGGAATATGAGGGGAAAACGATCATTCTTTATTGAACATCCCTCATATTTAAAGGAATCAAAATATCCCAGGCAGCACTTGTATTTTTGTATGCACTAGATTATAGGCCGATATTTACTATAACATTAAAACAAAACCTAACCATGTGTCAACAAAATGTTTAATCTAAAATAAGTTATTTCATCTTAAAATAACATAGCCTATTCACAAATATGCCATATATTATGATTCCATTCCTTTTCATTAAAAATATGTTCAAAAATTAAAATTGTTTATTTTAACGATAAATTACCTATCCCAACTAGCCTTAGAATTAAAATTGTAATTATTGATGCATGTAGGATTAGGTTCTAAGTCAGGTTGGGATAACTTACAATAATAAACATAGGCCTATTAATAGCTGTCCACTAGACCTATGAACGTTCTCACATAGATGCTTTCTGGGCAATGGCGCGCTACATAATATCTAGGTGAGTAAGTAGGTTTACCGGTATGTATTTAATTTACTACCAGTAATAATAGGCGCTACTATTAAAATTTGATTTTGATTAATTCTTGCTATGTGGGCCTAAATTAAAACTTTTTTATCTTACTAGGCAAAGAAAAAAATATTTTCGTATTTGTAAGATCCAAGCCATTCCTTAGTAACTTCTTGCGAGTCAAATAAAATTTCTCATACATTTTTCGCCATGAATATTAACACTTCTATCCATGTTGTTATGCTTCTGTGACAATATTGCAGAAAAACAAGTCAAATTCTTAACTAAATATAGGTTAACTTAACCTGAAATTGTTTGAGAAATGTAAGGTTAGGTTTGCTAGCTGGCGTTAGTTAAAAACTAGAACATATAACAACAGTAAAAAAAAATATTACTTTAAAATGAAATTTGTATTTTAGAGTATTAGACTTTTGTTAAGTTGCCTCACTCTAGAGAGAATCATGAAAGAAACCTCATGGTGTACTATAATCCTGTTGAGTTGCCTCACTCTAGAGAGAATCATGAAAGAAACTTCATGGTGTACTATAATCCTGTTGAGTTGCCTCACTCTAGAGAGAATCATGAAAGAAACTTCACGGTGGACTATAATCCTGTTGAGTTGCCTCACTCTAGAGAGAATCATGAAAGAAACTTCATGGTGGACTATAATCCTGTTGAGTTGCCTCACTCTAGAGAGAATCATGAAAGAAACCTCATGGTGGACTATAATCCTGTTAAGTTGCCTCACTCTAGAGAGAATCATGAAAGAAACTTCATGGTGGACTATAATCCTGTTGAGTTGGTGAGTTTAGTAATTATTATCTAATACAATTGCAATATTTAGGCCAAGTATTTTCATGTATATTTATTATCATTATTTATTTTCTTTGGTGGTTTTATTGTAAAAATATATTTTTTTAAAGGGCAAAAAGCGTCCTCAACCCTGGATTTTGTTACAGTAACGATAGGCCTAGTAATATTATTCTGTTTTGAATGTTAACAGCTAACAATAGGGCCTAACATAAGATTTCTTGTGTTAGGCCTATTATTTTATCGTGGATCACATCATATGAAGGCCAACAGGAGAATATTTACAAACAAACTTAGGAGGACTTACAACATTAAGTTACAGAGTTATTTTATTATTCTGTCAATATAGCAAACTTAATTCAAGGAAGGTTTGATGATTGGGCCTACTCATCAACAAATGTAGGTAGGCCTACGCCTATACCTTTAGGCCTATTCTCCCTGTAGACAGCTAAATATTTTTGATTTAGATTAGATGTTAGTAAGAAGTAAAGACTATTTGAAGGCAATTTAATTTTTTTAAGGTGGTTGCAACATAATTTAACCTTAAAACTTATATGCAGAATTTGTTTCAAATTTTGTTTGAAACTGGTTGATACTGATTGGATTTTCAACTGTATTTAACCAGTTAGTTTTTGAATCAATCAATATACTTAAATCCATTACTGTTTCCAGCCAGTGGCCTGGGTCAATTTTTTATTAAATCTATATATTTTCTACCACCGACTAGGCCTGTCGTAGCTTCCTATGTCTTATAATCTAACTTAAGACAAGGACAACATCCAGTCTCCAACCGTTAATTTATCAATGTGAAAGGCTAAACCCATATTTCATCAATGATAAATTTTCGGCCATCCCGAGAATCCAACTTGGGACCCATAGCTCAGTAGACAGACATGCTACCAACTTAGCTAAGGTGTCAGATTTTCAATCAATATAGGGCCTACTATGAATTTATAAAATTATTAAAGGTAGCCTATTAGAAAGAGTTGTATTAAACAAGTTTGAAAAAATACTTAAAACATAGCTAATTAAATAATTTATATCTTGAAGAATGACAGTCAAAACATTAAAGGTAGGCCTCAATAGCTTTTGTAACAAAAACATATTAAAATTAGGACATTACATTTAAGAGTATCAGGCTCATAAATCAATGCTAAGAAAATAATTATAAATATATGCCTGATTTTTATAATTTGATATGTTTTCTCCTTAATATTTTAGTCTAATGAACTGATGATGATGTGGTGATGTATGTTTAGTTAGTATTTTAATTGAAACAAATTAATAATAATAACTAATAAAAAAGGTAATCATCATAATCATGAACTGTTTCCAGCCTGTGGCTGGGTCTGTTTAGTAAAATGCCTCCATCTCCCTCTGTCCTTCCTCCATTCTTCCTCCTCCACTCTGCTCATCTCACCTGCACACTTGCTGCTATCTGTTCCTTGGTCTTCCTTGCAATCTCTTCTCTATATTCTTCATATCCTAGCTTTCTCTACTATCTCATATACCCTGTGTACCCCATATCTAGACCTAACATCTTCATTCCTAATCCTATCTTTTCTGGTGACAGCTAGCTCCTCAAAAACTTCATTCCCATGGCCTTCGCTTTCCTTGTTTCTCTTTTATCGTAAATCCAAGTTTCCTCTGCATACGTTACTATGGGTATGAAGTATGATCTATACAGTGTAAACACCCCCTTAATTCACCAATGAATAAAGGCCGGCGCACAACATAAAAAACAACAATAGGGATTTCAAAAGATAAATAACTATAATTGCAGAGGAGCTGATAGGACCATCACAAGGTAAATAGACCGTACTCAGGTCCATTTGTCTTCTGCTTCCCTGAACCCACTCTACAAATATTTAATATTTTAAATATTTATAAATTCTCCCAGCAGTTAGTAAAGGAAATAAACATGAGTATATGAAACATAAAAAAATACAAAAAGTAAATAATAGTCATTTTATTAATATAAAATGTAGATATTTTGAATATGGCACAATATAACAAAGGAATATATATATGTATATTTTAGTATAACAATAGCAATAGTTCCAAGTCTCATCAGTCACCTAAAACTTGCTTAAACATCGATTGTCATTTAATGACTCCCTCAAAATTCAAAATTTAGAGTATTCATAACTCTTCCAAAAAAAAACTAAATACAACAGTGGACTGAAAGTCCTTAACCTGACCAAGCCTATGGCAGGTGGCTTCAAAAGCGATTTTAAACACTAACTTCAATTTTACCATAATTTGCCCATTTCCATTAAACGAACTCGCCCAACATATTATGTGTTAAAATTTAGCAAAAGAATACAAATTTAAATTTCAGTTTCCAAGCCGGATAGGCTATAAAGTTAACCACCAATTCAAAATATGGCGTCTCCATGATATCAAAAAAATATTAATATTACATAAACCCAGAAGGGGACTTTGTGTCTACAAAATATAAAAGCAAACATTCTTTATCACTTTTAAATATTTATATTTGTTATGTAAATTTAAACATTAATATGTTAGCCGAAATTAGAATTTTAAATATAATAGCCGAAAGGGAATTTTGTACCTTATAACATCCTGAACACCTATATGTGTCTTTGGACAATGTCCTGACAAGAGTAAAAAAATTTAGAGTATTCATAACTCTTCCAAAAAAAAACTAAATACAACAGTGGACTGAAAGTCCTTAACCTGACCAAGCCTATGGCAGGTGGCTTCAAAAGCGATTTTAAACACTAACTTCAATTTTACCATAATTTGCCCATTTCCATTAAACGAACTCGCCCAACATATTATGTGTTAAAATTTAGCAAAAGAATACAAATTTAAATTTCAGTTTCCAAGCCGGATAGGCTATAAAGTTAACCACCAATTCAAAATATGGCGTCTCCATGATATCAAAAAAATATTAATATTACATAAACCCAGAAGGGGACTTTGTGTCTACAAAATATAAAAGCAAACATTCTTTATCACTTTTAAATATTTATATTTGTTATGTAAATTTAAACATTAATATGTTAGCCGAAATTAGAATTTTAAATATAATAGCCGAAAGGGAATTTTGTACCTTATAACATCCTGAACACCTATATGTGTCTTTGGACAATGTCCTGACAAGAGTAAACCTCCATGTAATTTACATCATTATATATGCTAACATTCCGGCTCAGAGAGGGGGATTATAGGGTAACAAAAACAAAGAAAAACCACAATACAAGAAAAAGAGGGATGGGACAGCTAGAAGGTGGATGAACAGTTGAGTAGCATCGGGAATGATCCAGAAGAAATGTTTCTACCTCGCACCTTTTTCTCGGGCATATACGTCACATTTTTCCCACCATGCCTTGCGATGAATCACACCACAAACTTCACTCGGTTAGTCTAAGCAAAATGTTTATTGTGAAACGTAGTGCGGTAAGTCCAGTCGGCCGGCGCAACTACCTAATGGGGCAGTGGTGAGTTCACTATTGTTTATTTTAGTAGTGTCCAACCTCGTAGGTTTCTTTAACTCTTGTAGCTTTATGGTAATAACGCTACAACAGCACTTCCTTACACTTTAGAGGCACTTCTTTTTTTCCATAGTAGGTCTCTTACACACCTGTAGAATACCTCTCCCTGCTGCCCTTGTCTCACTATATCTTCTCTGCTGACGCCTTTTGCCTCAATCACACTACCCAGATACTTCACACTCTTTGCTTCTTTCAAATATACTCCATCCAGATCTATCACCCTTCTTGGCTTTGCTCTCTGCCTTGTCATCACCATTACTTCACTTTTCGCCATACTAAATTTCATTCCACAATTTTTCACCTCATCATTCCATTCCTGCAACTGTTCCTGTACTTCCTCTTCCCCTTCCTCTCATACCATAAAGTCATCTGCAAACATAATTGCTTTCATTTTCTCCTCTCCCAGTTTCTCTGCCACTCTATTCATTATCATTTCCATCACTAATACAAATAGTGATGGTGAGAGGGTACTTCCTTGCTTGACTCCATTTTTTTAATTGGAACCACTCTGTCCACCCTCTTTCCATCTTAACACAACTAACACTATTATCATACATATTCCTTACTCTCCTAACAACTCTTCTTTTTATTCCAGGCTGCTCCATTACTTTCCATACTCTCTTTCTATCCACACTATCATAAGCTTTTTCTACATCCATAAATGCCATTACCAGATCCTTTCCAAACTCATATCTCTATTCCATCAACTGTCTAATTCCAAATAGTAGGTCTATTGTCGACCTTTTCTCTCCGAGCCCATCATGTTCTCTCCATCTTCCCTTCACAATTTTCCTCACTCTCCTTTCCAGAATCTTTTCATACATTTTCACGCATTGATGCATCATTATTATGCCTCTATAAGTTCCACACCTCTTCCTATCCCCTTTCTTGAATATTGGTAATGTAATACCTTTTGTCCAATCCTCTGGCACTTTATTCTTCCTCCATACTGCCCTTGCTACTCTATACACCCACATTAGACCCATTTCTCATGCTCTCATTATCATTTCCTCTGTGAGTTTGTCCACTCCTGGTGCCTTTCCCATCCTCATCCTTTTCAAGGCCTCTTCTACCACCTTCCAGGATAGGTATATTACTTCCTCCTCCATCTCTCCATCCATTATCTTCTCTTCTTGTTCCTTCCATAACAATCCTTACCCCTCTGGGTTCAACAAGCTCTCAAGATATGATTTCCACAGCTTCTTTACCTCCTCATCCCTCTCCATTATCCTTCCTTTTTCATCCATCATTCAAACCTCTTTCCTATTTTCCCTCCTCCTTTGGCTCACTTGACTATACAATATTTTCTTGCTCCCTTCCACATCAATCTGTAGTACTTTTGCCCATTCACCCATCCATGTTTTTCTCCCTTCTCTTACTATCGTCTTTGCATTTCTCATTTCTTTTTTTCTCCCTATTCTTATACTCACTCTCTCTTGTTCGTTTTGTGAATCATTCTTTAAATGCTTTGTTATTGGCGTGCATTGCTTCCTTTACCTTTTCATTCCACCATGGAGTTTCTTTCAATCTTCTCTTTCCACTAGTTCTTCTGCATATCTCCTCTACTGCTTCCACCATCCACTTTTTGAACCTTTTCCACTACTGTTATCCTCCTTTTATGTTGTCCTTTGGAAACTGTTAATATTAACCTCAAAGGTGACCTGGTGGTCAAGGGGTAAGGTGTCAGACTTCTGTGTTGGGGGTCCGGGGTTCAATCCTCGGTCCCGGCACAGATTTATCTGATTGCCAAACCCCTCCTTCACCTCTGACAAGACGTGTATTAATCACAACTTGTGAATGTGAGGAATGCCAGGCCTCCACCGTGGTTCGGATCCCATGTTAAACTGTTGGTCCTCCATTTCATCTCACAATCACCCCACCATCACACATTAGCATAAGTGTGTATAATCAGAACGGGTAGTAAGATGCGGAGATAATAGTAATAATATTAACCTTAAAATGACCTTGTTTCAAACTTAAAATAACTTATAGAGGCATTCACTTTTCAAAAATTTGCCAGGAAATGACCACTCCAAATAGCTTCAAAATACAATTAATAATTTTTTTTAATCCGGCAAGGACCATTTCATTTAGGTTCTAAAAGCATTCACTTTTGAAAAATGTGATGGGAGGAGGCGGGGATAGGAAGACCACTTTCAATAGTTTCTAAAGAAATCTGATTTTTTTTAAATATCCAGGTGAGGACCATTCCAAAAAGTTTCTAAGGTAATACAATTTTAAAAATTTGCTGGTGTAAGACAACTTTAAATAATTTTTAGAGGCATCTATTTTTGAGAAAAATGAACAGTTAAAGAAGACTATAATTAGCTACTAGGGAAATCCAAATTTCCAAAAAATTCTCGGTTAGAATCACTTCAAATAGATTCTAGAGATTTTTTTTATCCGGTGAACACTTCTTAAGATAGCTTTTATAAGCATAAAAATTTTCAAAAATTTGCCCAAGCTGGTCTACTCAATAGCGTCTATAAATACCCAAATTTCAAAAAAAAACTCAGGGAAGCACTATTTCTAAATTGTTAATATAGTATAATTTCATAAACTCCCCAAACAAGGATCACTATAAATAGCTTCTAGAAGCATCCAATGTTCTAATATTAATTGGGGGAAAGGAGGGTAGAAAGTACCTAAAGTAAAAAACTTTTAATTTAACTTACTTGTCCCCTCACCCCTACCTTCTTACACAAATAAAGTTCCACCCCTACTGTATAAAATAATAATGTTCTTATATCCTATGGTTTAGTGGTACGTCTTAGAATCACGTGCATTTAGACCTTAAAATGAAGGAAATGGTTGTTCAAAAATAAAAATAAACTTATTTTAAAATAGCGTAGGTATATGTATGGTTCCTAATAAGATAAATTTCAGCTCTAACCACCTCAGTGGCTGAATGGTCTAAGGCATCATTTTGTGTCACACTGGCCTACTGACGATAGAGAGATCAGAGTCTGGATCCCGGTCAAGTTTATTGGGGTGATTTTTCCTAAAATGGTTTCACACTTTCCTTCCACACTAATGTGGGTACACTACTTCTTAAATTCAACTTTCCTCATCCCTAACTCATTAGCATAGTTAGTACATGAATAAAATTTAGTTGAAAGATAGCTTACCTTGCAAGTTACCACTACCGTGTGGCCATAGCGTAATCCGTCAAGGAATGACTGTGACCTTTCAGGGTATAGGAAGTCGAGGCCTACATGAATTGATCCCAATTTAACAATGAACCAAACTAGTACCAAACATTAATCCACAATAAAGTCATACCTATTGTAATCTAGCAAATACATAGTAATGGTATTGCCTTGTGTTTTATCTTTCTTTGATATGCTATAAACCTAGGCACTGGGGCAGTTTCGCAAGTTGGCTTAAATTAGGGAGTTGGGGCAAAACAATGCTAACCTACATAATTAATTTAGATATGATATATTTACAATTTAAACGTCTATGAAATCCTGAACTCTAAAGAAAATAAAGAAAATATTCCTAAATATTAGCTATCCTCAAGCGTTTGACTGACTACTAAAACAACTTGTAATGAAAGAGATAAGCTACCTGGAATCACTGATAACACATTTTATCGTAAAATGAGGGTTGTCATGTTTTTGCCTCGACTCCCTCAAATATGGTATTGACAGTTTTCATTAGGTTTGAGAAATATAGTCATGGTAGACTTTAATAGTTGTCCTTGAGGCCAGATGATTGTATATTTGATTCATGTCAATACAGTATTGATAATTATTAAGTTTGGAAGCAAGATTTGTCAGAACAACACTGCATAAAACCAGACTGGTACGCAGTACTGCATAAAACACATAAGTAAGAAGGACCTTGTGTTATACCAACCATTCCAGGCAGAAGTATGAGATTCTTCTTTCTTACAATGAAGCAGGGAACTGGTCCTCATTATTATAGATTGGTTCCTATATTATTACGTTTCGACAGGTCCATTGCCTTGTCTAAATTGAGCTATCCAGCATGCCTTATCAGCAGTTTCATTTTTAGATCCTGAAACTTCCTCTTTTGTCCCTGTTTGAATTCACTTTCTCATCTCCCTTGGCCTTCTATGACATAATTATATTCTTCTCATAATGTGAGCTGGCATTTCTTCATAGAATCACCTGGCTCCCACACTTCCGTATACATCTTTTGGTGTTCGTTAACGTCGAACAACTACATACATACTAGATCTAGGAAAACAACTGTTGTTTAGTTTTGACATTTCTCAAACCCTGATAAATTTTATCTTTGAGTTCAAAAATAGAAATTCTCTCATAAAATTTAAAAACTACTTCAAACTATTGGAACATTTTAAAGATAATTATGGAAAATTAAGTGGAATCTTAATCCGTTTTCACCCGCCTTGGTGGCGTAGTTGGCTAACACGCTAGTCGTGTTGAGCTCGACCGCCGAGGACGGGGAGATCGAGGTTCGAATCTCGGTCGGGTGAACTGGGGGTGGTTTTTCCTAAATGGTTTTCCACTCTCCCTCCACGCAAATGCGGATTCACTTCCACTAAATACAACCCTCCCAAATCCTAATCCATTAGCGTAATTAGTACTTAAGCGTATAACCCGAACGGGTAGTAAGACGCGGTGCTAAATACTATACTAATACTTCCGTTTTCCTTTTAGCTTTTAAAGAAACCATTGAACCAAAATTTGTCTCATTGTAAACGTGGAATGTATAGATCAAGATAGAACAAAACATTGTTTTAGCTGAGTAATATTTATTTACATAAAGCATGTGCTACAGCAAGTACAGTGTTAGACAGCAAACACCTTGACGTAGTCCACCTGCAGGTGAGCGTCATCACCTTGCCAGGTGCTCAGCCACTGAGCTCTGGCATTCCAGAAGTCTGATGATGCCTAGAACACACAACATGTTAGTCAAATTTACACGAAAATATTAGTGAGCTTGAGGTAAAAAATAAGTTATTCATTATATAATTTTAAAATAAAATGATTTTCACCTTAGTGAACAAGGTGTAACTACCATGAATATTAATTAAATGACTTACTGTTGGTGATGTATTTGACCATGGCTTGGCACTTGGGTTGGAAGCGTCATCTGGGAAGAAATAGTTGGTTCCACCCACAGCCACGTTCAAGATGATGAAAAACTGTGCATGGAATTAAACAAAGGATGAAACATCAAAATGGTTCACTAAGCAATGCTTGGAAACCAAGAGATTCTGCTAACCTACACACCCTCAAAACCATTTTTTGAGATAGCCTCCAATGTATTTAAAGTACTAATTAGTTGGGACGTTTAAAGACAAGGTGTGATCCAGACGCTCCCAAACTGGCCAAGTGGAGTAGTCTAACGGACTTGGGGTCTCACTAAGTAGTAGTTTCAAACAGACTCATTACAAAGCACGAGTTTCACATTGATACACGTAAGAGCTTTTTTTTTTTCACAAAGGTTTATTTATTTTGGTTGTTAATGTGATGTGCCTCAAGTTATGATTAAAACTCAGCAAGACTGTGTCAAAGACTCATGGACTAGTCAAACTAGAGTTTAGTGATGACGCTATGGGTATAACTCAAACTTTGGAGTAGTACCCACCTGTGAATCAAACATTGTCAAGCATCAGGTGAGGATTCTGAATGTTCTGGTCAGACCTCAACCAGAAAAAGACGAAAATTATTAAAAATTGGGTCAAGCCGTACACAAGGATGGTCAATGAAGAAAATAACATCTGCAAAGTTGTCAGTTTATCATTTGGTTCTTGCTAACAACACATTCTTAGTAAGGAACTCAACATGAGGTGATTTGCTGTCATATTTGTGAACCAAAGGCAACATTGAGGCTAATTGAGTGCAGGGATCTCTCGGAGCTTACCAGAAACAACTGAAACCTTCTTTTCAAGGTCATCACTGCTTCTCAGAAATCTCATTTCACTTGCCTGCATTCTGCTCTTATCCTGTTCCTTCATTACCTACGTTTATGCAACGTAGGTCAATATCGGTGGGTAATAGGCACTGTACAAGGTGTCTACTGGGTCACAAAAGTCACCAAAATCACGGAAAAGCTACTAATTGCAACAAAGATCACTAAAGTCCCTAAAAAGTCACTAATTTTCAATATTTTAATCATATAGTCACGAAAATATTTTTGTTTGAATTTCCCGTGCATTGTAACAACACGAACGCGTCAAAAGTTGCGCCACCCACTACCCATGATGCCATGCACTAGTTGCAAGTTGCCTGATTTTTTTTACCATGATACCAAGGACAAGGTTAAAGTTTGCCATCTAATTAAATTTTAATGTTGTGTTTGATTGTTTACTGAAGGTATTTTGTGGTCGAAAAAGATCACCAAAAAGTCACTAATTTTGGTTGCTCCGACTCAGTAGACATCCTGTATTGTAGATCACTCTCTTGTACTTGTCTGGCATATCCCTGCTCCAAATCAGACTTCTCACACTTCTGATTGCCTTCCTCTCTCACTATTTCTCTCCTCTTCCTTCCACTCTCCTCTAAAATACTGTCCAGATACTTGAAACTGTGTACTATCTTACACATCCAATACAGACTGTACATTATCAGCAACGTATGATTCTTGGTTTGGGATGAACACAGACAACACAATGGGTGAACATTGACCCAGTAGGCCAAAAATCTCAGGTTCACTTCCCAAATTATCAGTAAATGTGAGTTTTAAATACTATATATTTAAATTATTTTAAAATTATTTTAAATGATTTATGTTTATTGTTCATGAGATACAAAAATGCTATGTTTTTCTTCCCCATGCTTATATTTGAGTGCTTGTGTGCTTTAAAATAAACTAATGCCAGACAATGGAGAGTAGAAAGCTAACAGCTTTTAACTTGCATGTGCTTTAAACATACTGGTACAATTATAAATGAGGAACATTATTGTACACTTTGTGCAGTGAGCAACATTGTAACGAGACATCCCTTCAAATGTTGTCAAAGTTTGTTGGTCTTCATGTGGAGGGAGTCAAGACAAGGAATGATGGATGAGTGATCCTGAGCATGGGACAAAACATGAATAGCTCAGTGGCATAGAATTGACGCATTAAGTCAAAGGTTTGATTCCCGTGTTCAGTTTTCACTATTCAACTAGATTCAAAGGTATACAAATATCCATACAGCTCATGTATGTTAAAATTATAAAGGTATTGACTGGTAAACCTAATGGGAAGACACCGTTGGGGAGACCTAGGTGCAGATAGGAGGATAACATTAAAATGGATTTGAAAGAGATAAGGTGTAATAAAGGGGACTGGATATAACTAGCTCAAGATAGGGATAGGGTGTAATGATGGGGACTGAATAGAACTATCTCAAGATAGAGATAGATGGCATACTTTTGTAAGTGTGGCAGTGAACCTTTGAGCTCCTAATGCCATAGAGTAAGTACGTAAGTTATCATCATTATCAACTGTTTCCAGTCTGTGGCCAAGTCAGTTCAGTAAAATGCCTCAATCTTCCTCTATCTTTCCACTGTTCTACCTTCTTTAATTGTTTCCATTCCTCTCCTCTCACTTACACACTTTTTATTATCTGCTACTCCCATCTATTTCTTTGCCTCCCTTGTGGTATTTTTTGTACAGATTTCATTTCCATCATTTTCTTTGGCATCCTCTGTTTTTTCATTCTCATTACATGCCCAAACCATCTCAGTCTTGCTTCCTCTACTATCTCATGTACTTCCTGTACCCCCACTCTTTCCCAGAAAGTATGTAACATAAATATTACATTAATGAAGAAATACCTCTAAAAATAAATGTCTAATAAACTGTAAACCCTACAAAGTCATGGCTCATATCTTAGAAGTATGTTACCTGTTGGTCGAACGGAGCCATCTTGTAATTGCTGGCACCTCCCCAAGGGTTTTCTTGTCCGTCCAACTGTCCCAGACCGTAGAAACCAGAGTCAGAGGGGTACACAGAGCCAATCTCCTCTCCGTCAACAGTGAACTTCATGTGGTCTTTAAACAAACACATTATCTAGAGTTTAGTTCATTCCTGATGTATTATTAATGAATAATGAGTTTTTTTCAACTACCTTTGAAAAGCCCAAGGGTATTTGAATTACAAGCATAGATAATTAAATGAATACTTGTTCAATACCTTTTATTTTTTAAATACAAAAAGTAACATATAAAGAAAGAAGCATTACATACTACAATCAAGTATATTATTTTTAAAAAATTTTAAATTTAATATATTAATTTCTAAGCCAAGCTGAATGTTAAAAAAAATACACTTTTCAGTTTATAGATCAATATGATTTAAGTTATGCCACAACATGGTCGGATTTTCTCATGCTAAACAAAGCATCATGGCTTTTCTTATTTTGGAATATTTTTACATTTAGTAATGGTACAAAAACATTTCCTATTGTTATCATCTAATTCAAATTCTTGTTACAAAACACACTTTATGCTTGATAACAGTAGCCAAGCAATGTGTCCAAGAATGACACAAGTACTTTGTATGATGAAATGCGACGTTTCAGTTAGCTTGCCAGTCAATGCAGGTGATGATTTTGCTTGCATCTACAATATTTTATCAGGACATGATGTGCCAATGTTTGGAGGAGCAAGACTCGATGGTTCCCAGACATTTTAGGGCCACCCTCACCTCCCCCTAACTTCCAAAGAACTTATCTCAAGTGCCCAATTTCTCTAAATACTATACAAAAACATAATTCATAATAACTGTTTGCACAATCCACTAGGAAAGATAATAACACAATAATATTCAAAATTGTTATATTTAATAACACATCTATTCAAATTTCAACTAAGATATTTTTAATTAATTTAGCAAAATTGATGAATTTACCTAATGATACGAGCTTTTTAAATTCTTAGAGTAAGTCTCTTATGCCTCGTTTACACGGGGCGAGTTGGCTTGAAAGTTGATAGAGCAAATAACTGAGGATCAGTTACTGGCTTCTTGTAAACAAGTCAGCCGAGTTACTGACCGTGCAGGTAGGTCAGCAGCTGGCCAGGCCAGCCACTTCAAATATTTTTGTTTTGCTGTCTACTGGCCTTCCCCCACTCCGCAGGTAAGCCAGCCACTGGCTTCGTGTGAATGCACAGGTCAGTCACTAGCTGACCAGACACCTGATAATATTGCACGTGGTTGTTGTCAGCGTTTTTGATTTGATTGTCCTATTCCTCGCCTACTTATTTATATCAGATAATTCATCACACAATATTAAAGGAAATGATCTTATTACCTTACGAATCAGAACTATACGTTCTTCAAACGCTTTAACTTACAAGCACCATACAGCAGAGCCCAATAAGTGTCCACCCAGTTAGAAGGCCAGCTACTGTCTTACTGGCTAGCCACTAGCTCGCAACGTGTGGATAGCAAGGGTCAGTAGAGAAAAGCCCAGTAGCTGTCCACCCCCTTAGAAGACCAGCTACTGTCTTGCTAGCCAGTAGCTCGCAACGTGTGGATAGCAAGGGTCAGTAGAGAAAAGCCCAGTAGCTGTCCACACCAGTTAGAAGGAATGCTAATGTCTTGCTAGCCAGTAGCTCGCAACGTGTGGATAGCAAGGGTCAGTAGAGAAAAGCCCAGTAGCTGTCCACCCAGTTAAAAGGCCAGCTACTGTCTTAATGACTAGCCCCAGTTATAAGGACAGCTACTGTCTTAATGACTAGCCAGTAGCTTGCATCGTGTAAACCATGCCCTAGATAGGTACCATATTGGTACACTTAGGGCCAGTTTCATAGTCAGATTCAGTATGCCTCAAGTGTGGCGCTATACTAAATACATGACAACACCTACCTAAACTTGAATGTAATGGACCAGTCTCGCATATGAATCTGGCCCATTACATTCTAATCAAAGTAGGTGTCGTCCTGTATTTAGTGTAGTGCCGCACTTGAGGCGTATTAAATCTATAGAATTGGCCCTGAGTGACCACTTCCTTGTTCAGTAAAGTGAGGGATGAGCTTGATGAAGTGATACCAGTTTCCCAATCTATGTTCACTCAGAAGGAGTATTAAGATCACCCCTAGGTAATCCCTCCACCCCTCAAAGGGCAGCACAGCCCATTTTGAGAACCTCCATGCTGGAGGTTTGAACTGTAACCATTGAATGAGGAAGTGGATTTTGACCAAAAACTACAAATTCACTGAAGGCTCAGGATGGTTGGGAAAGGCTCAAATATGTTTGTGTCACTATCTCATGTAGCACCAAATATACATTTTAACAACCAAATAATAAAATAAGTTATTTTTTACTAGCCATTAAAGCCACTATGGTGGCCATGCAGTTTAAGATGCTGTACTCATATTGAACTTAGTCATAATTTATAATGAGGTTAGAGTTTGAAACCCAGTCAGATGAACCTAGAATGGTTTTCCACATTTAATTTTTTCCTTTTTTCTTCTCATCTTCTCTCAAATTTAATATGGTTGCATTTTCTTTGCCTAATTCTTAGACTTAAGTTGTTGATATAATAAGGGCTTAGTGTACAACAAAGAAATAACAAATATGTATTTTTTTAAACACTGCTTTGCACTGCCACTTTGGATTGTACACAAGCAAATAATTATTATTTTTAAACTCACCTGCTAACATTAAGGTTATATAAACTCACAATTTTTTACTTTGCATGATAAATTTAGAGAATGTAACCTTTATACTGTATCACCCTGGTAAACATGAATAGTGTAAATGTACCATTTTATTACTCTTTCTGATGATGATAATAATAGCACAACATTTGTTTACCTTGTCTGGAAAATATGGATGAAATAAGCTCACCTTTTGTCCACTCCACTCGGTAAACATGGAAGTCACTAGCATATCCGGGGCTGCGGTTCTTGCCCCAGGTGGCATGTGACCAGGCGTCAACGTTCCATGCTGGTCCCCAGTGAAGAGTGGACCCCACATGCTCCACCCCAATATTAACATTGTTCTGGATCAACTGTCTGTTACCTCGACTCTCGATCATGTCAATCTCTCCTGAACGCGGCCAGCCGCCGTACACGCTGTCTTTGGGCATCATCCACATGGCTGCAACATATACATCCATTACTCTCTGTTGTTAGACTTATTTACACACGCCCATAGCTCTATATGGTATACCCGATCACTTTGGTAGAAAAACCACAAGAGTCAGTGGTCGCATAGTATAAAACAGGTGTCCACAACCCTATACCCTCGGGTGCCATGGCGCCTGCTGAACCTTTTCCGTCTGCCCGCCACTTTTTGACCACAGCTGAAAAGTTCTTGACTAATTATTTTTGTCAGAAAAGTTACAGATTAAAATCAAGTTTGTGCTTATCTCCAGGTATGCTGTTCTCAAGAAGTTGATGATTGACAGCCCCTCTTTCCATTCCATCCCTCTCATTTCTCTTTCTTTGCCAGCTCATTTTCAAAGTGTACTTTATTACTCGGAACTATCATTCTACTCACTAATACCATGCTAATACTTCCTATTTTCTTTATAAATATCTTGACATGGGTCTACCCAGCTTCGGTGCCTGAATAAACACAGAATAAACATATATTTTTAAAATGTACCTAAGCACCAGAATGGTGGTGAGTAGTTAAATATTTCCGTGTTTATTTATTTTGGTCTTGTTAAAATCATAAATAAAGCAGTATTTTTTATTTATAGCCATTGACTTTTGGTTTGGTGAAAATGGTTTCAATTATTTTAACTGGTTTTTTACTAACTTTGCGTGTGTACCATTTGCGTTATTTAAGTGCGAATTTAAAAAATATTATTTTAAATTTAAAGTAATTTTTTTTTTAATAATATGTATTTTTGTATTTGTTATTTGCATTATGAACTATGTTCGGCTATAAATTTAGTTGAAAAATGATTGGTGCCCGCCGCACTAACATTAGTTTTGAATGTGCTCTAAGGTACAAAAAGGTTGGGGACCTCTGGTCTAAAACGTCACTCTTATAATAGAATGGATTGCTGGTGACAGAAAAATCGGGTTTGAATCCCTGTAAGGGTAACTGGGGTGTTTTTTAATTAATGTTGGAAATGAAGTACATATTTAGGAAAAAAGACCTCAAGGGAGGCCAAGAAAGAGATGGGAAGAGCAGATGACAGAAAGTTTTCAAGTGAGAGTGGAAGAATGGAAGAAATTAAAGGAGGAAAAGTGGTGGAAGGATAGAGGAAGATGGAGGCATTTTAATAAACCTACCCGGCCACGGGCTGGAAACAGTTGATCATGATGGTTTGTCATCTCAATCCCATAAGTATAAACATGTGAATGGCTAGAACATGTAGTATAATGTGGTGCACAAAGACTGTAGCTTACCTTGTCACATCAAGAAAATTGTTTTGTTTTTTTTGTTTTTTATTTAGCACTGCGTCTTACTACCCGTTCTGGTTATACGCTTAAGTACTAATTACGCTAATGGATTAGGAATTGGGAGGGTTGAATTTAGAGGAAGTGAACCCGCATATGCGTGGAGGGAGAGTGGAAAACCATTTAGGAAAAACCACCCCCAGTTCACCCGACCGAGATTCGAACCTCGATCTGCCCGTCCTCGGCGGTCGAGCTCAACACGACTAGCGCGTTATCCAACTACGCCACCGAGGCGGGTAATAAAATTGTTATTCATCATAAATAAATATTTAACAAAAGGTATTAAACGGTCATATTCAAAGGAATTAAGTTACTGTGATTATAAAATAATTGGTGAAAATGTTTCAAAATAAATGACTATTAATTTAACTGACTTAGGACATTTATATAACTCTGGTGTTGTATTATATCAATTTTTAAACTTAGTAAACATAACCTCTTTTCACTTTTAAAGTAGATTATTTTGAATATGGATGAAGCTACAGAAAAATGGAAAGGAATAAATAGAAAGACAAACTCAATAAAACTTTTTCCTTTTTGGTAGAAATTATGAAAGGTAGGTAATCTTTTTTTTTTTAATTTGGACATCCATAATCCTGAAATTGTGGCTGGAGGAAAATTAAGCACAAACTTTAGAGGTATTTGGGTGGGTCTTTCATGTTTAGTCAATCTTAATCACATAGTTCAAAAGTTAGGATTTAAGACATGGTTAGGCATATAACTTGAATGGGTAGTAAGACGTGATGCTATATATATATATATATATGGTTATATTATTCCTTTTATCTTTAACATAGAACTTTAAACCTATGAACATAAATTAAACTACAGAATGTAACTAAAATATATTTTTTGTAGCAAAGATCTGAGAAAGATATTTGGGCCCAAAGGGATAAACAAACAGGAGAATGGAAAAAGTTACATAGTCAAGATGATATTGTTTGTATGCATCTCCAAAAATATTATGGATAATCGAATTACGCAGGCTGAAATGGGGTGGTCATGATGTGCGTATGGATGATTACAAGTGTGTACACACAATTTTAATAGGAAAACCTGAAGATATAAGACCCCTTGGTCATACGGGACGTCGAGGGATTTGAAGGAGGTTGAATATCAGGTTGAAAATTGGATGTAAGGATCTCAGAATAGTGTTGAATGGTGAGCTTAGGTTCTGGTGGTCATGAATTTTAGAGTTTCTCAATGCCAGAGAACTAGCTATGTGTTTATTTTTAATAAAAATTAATTGATTAAAAAGTAATATACCTATCAGAATCTAATTCTATGAGTAAACTCTTTTGAGTGGGCCACTTATTTTAGTTCAATAATTTTTAGTGTACAAGTTTAAATATTTTCTGTATTGAGTATTTATGAGCTTCCTAACCTGGCCACAGCCAATCACCCTCTGGCAGCTTGGCGCGAATCTCCAATATTCCATATTTAAAGGCGAAGGAGTTGCTGGTAATCATGCGAGCTGAACGAACAGGATTGCTGTCTGTTGTCACCTTGATGTGTAACGTGCTGTCTTGTGCATAGCTGTTATCTCGGCTGTTCACATACGCCTGGAACTCTCCGTTCTGAAAGCATACATATAACTCCAAATCATTTATTTCTTATGAAATAATGTAAACAATATTAGTTTTAACTAGTGGTGGGCCGTTACCTACTTTACTCGATACTATCAGTTCATCTCAATACTAAATAACTAGAGCCCCATAAAAATGGTTTTATTTATAGTTAAGTTTCATTTTTTTAATCTCACTTTTCAGTGTTATTTCGTGTCTATTCATAATTATATGCTATCCGACCAAGGTGTTTAATTATTGTTTATATATTGTGACAATATATAAAAAATTGAAATTTATTATTGAAACCTTATATATTTGCTTTAAATTCTTTGTCAATCTTTCTGGGTATTTCACAATTTTGTAGCCTAAAGTTAGCTTACACTACAACAAAATAATAATCATATTACAGCAGAGTCTTAATTTCTTCTTAATTTCGTGTTTATTTAAAGTTTTTTTTTCGTAAAAGCGGTGTTATTTCGTAAACCAAGACAATTTCATTTTATTTTGCTTTGCACAAACATTGTAAATCATATCTAAAATAAAACTATCAAAGCAAAATGTACTGATTCCATCTTTGTATGGCACTTTTTGCTTAATCGCGTCTCACCATTTTTACGGGGCTTTATTAATACCTATTCGATACCATTCAACACAAAATTGAATAAATACTCATTTGTAAGCATAGAAATTAGGTCAAAATAAAAAGGATTAATTTGTTTCAATTTATTTGTTTTCATATGTCACAAAATATGGAAACTAGTCAGTTAGTCTATTTAAACAAACTATAACAAGATGCAACAAGGAAAAAATAACATTTACAATTAGTACCTAGTAGGCCTACAATAAGAAATGTTACCACTTATTAAGTAATTAAAGATCATGAAAGTCAGGTTTTTATAGACACGCTAGCATAATTACATTTAGAATATTATAGATATTTGTCAGGTTGTAGGCTGACATGTATGTCAAGAAAATAAACCCGTTTGAGGAGTGAACTGTGTTGTATACCAAAGAGTGGTATCAAGATTTTTAGCGTATAATATTGATTATTGCGATACCAGTCAACACCAAGGGTATAAAGTATCAGTATCGACCCACAACCAGTTTTAACAAATCTTTATTTTTAAAGTTACTCTAGCATTTGAATAATTTTGTTGATGGAAGAGTTAGAATTGTTTGACTCTGATTTGTGAGGACGCTGTTCAACTCTCTGATTAGTTGCACTTAAACTCTTGTTTTAATTTTACAATATTGTTTTCCACCCACTTTGGGGGTGAATATTTGAAAACCCATTTTACATTTCATTTATCTTTTACTTATATAGTTTAGATCACAAATAAACAACAGAATACCACTAAAACATGGTAAAAATTAACTTCTACACCTAAGAATCATTCCTTACAAGTACCTTTTTGGAATATTCATCTTGGAGTAAACATTTCTTATAAAATATTACTGGTTCAATAAAAATTGTATATGCATCAGTTTAATCAGATCGACTATATTAATATGGTAGAATATATTTAAAAGAAATATTCTGGACAAGAATTCAAACCTTAAACTTTTAACTAAGTGGAAAAATATTAAAAAAATTGTATTCTAAGGTTGAGACCTTAGACCAAGCTTATCTGTGTTCTATCAACTCAACTCAAAGTCTGGATCTTAGACTAAGTTCAGCTGTGTTCTATCAACTCAAGTCAAAGTTTAGATCTTTGACTGACTAAACCACTATATTAGTTCAAACAAAGATTATTTTAATTATTATCAACTTTAATATTATATCTTTTATTGTAATCAGTGTAACTTTATCTTCCTCTTCCCTGGTTCTTAGTTTACTTGTTATTTAAAGGTTATTTATATTTTAATTAAAGAAGAGTCAGTTTTAGGATTAAATTGTTTTAAAAACTAATTTGTTACAGCTATTATTTTAATTTAGAATTTGTTATATAATATTTTAGCTCACACTTCATGTCAACTTTCTTTCTTACATCTTAATAATAAGCACCTTCTCTAGATGAGCTTTTTACTTGTGATATTGTATTAATAAATAAATAAAATAAAATATTACTTTTTCTCTCATTTCAAACTTCATGTATTATGTAATTATAATCTCTTTTTTCCTTTTAACCAATTAATTTGTGTTACAGGCTGTGAACTCTGCAGCCTATTAAACATGAATAATTTATTTGTTGATCACATTGAAAGAGATAGGGTGTAATGAGGTGGACTGGATATAACTAGCTCAAGATAGGGTTAGGTGGCGTACATAAGTGCAGCAATGAAGTTTTGAGTTCCTAATCACATAGATGATTATGAAAATATGGTAATCTATGAGTTTGAATGTACATGAATCCTACCACATTGCCCGGTTGCCAAATCTCGTGGGTCCATCGGTCTTCCTCAAAGTCATCAAAGTTGTCATAGAAGATCGTGTCTCCCACACAGTAGCCCGACCAAGCGAAACGTTCCGCTCACTTCCGAGATGCTGTCTTGGTCACATCTCTTCTGTCGAGTGTGGTTAGTGGCGAGAGCACCACTCAGTCCTAGTAGTAGCACCAGACAGAGTTTCATGGTGACAAGTACCATGCAGAGAGAGATGTCGGGTTATATAGTGCCCAGGTGTCTTGCTGATAACATTCACTCTATCTCGGGGGGAACAAATTACATATCTCACAATATACGAGACTTTGGGTTGAGTGTTACACATTCGTCTACAAATTTATCTTAGTTTTATTTGTGTTATGTAATATATATGTAAACAAAAAAGTACTTGTATTTTTCCTCATTGTGGTGTAATAACTTGTTTTGAAACATAACATTAACTCTACCAACCAAATATTTAGTTGTTTTTAGGCTGAAAATTGTCCCTTTGTTTGGATATCAGAAAATTATTTTATAAAACAATTAATATTTAACATAATATATATGATGTTTTATTTTTAATTGAATGTTCAAACTAAGAATAAGTTGTAAGATATAGGCAATATATGCCCACATCGATAGGCATGCAGTTTATAAAGGCCAAGCTTGTTTAGTCTGGTTTGCTGGTGATGGTCAGGTTGGTGTTCAAATGCTTGATGGGTGGACTGAGAATGTTTTTACTAAATAGTTTACCACTCTTCTCCCACACAAATGCGGATACATTTCCTTTAAAATGTTACCTTCTTCTTCTCTAGATTATTAATTAATACTCTATGGCACCAGGAACTCAAAAGTTCAAAATTACGCCACCTATCCATTACACCCTACTATATCTCTTTCAGGTACATTCTAAAGCTATCCTCCCATCAGCATCTAGGTATCCAATGGTCTCTTCCCATTTGATTTGCTAGACAATACTTTGAACGGGGCTCTAGTTTCTTCCACTCGCGTTGCATGTCTTGCCAAATGTAATCTGCGAGATTTGACCAACCTAACAATGATATTAAGTACAGGATGTGTAACTCATAATTACATAGTCTGCTCCACTCTCCATTATCTTCATCCCTTTTTGGACCAATTATCTTCCTAAGCAGCTTGTTTTCAAACACCCTATATTTCATATTGTCATATAAGATAAGAGACCATGTTTCAAAGCCATATAGAACAATCAGTAAAACAATGGTTTTGTTTATTCCTTAACAACAGCTGAGAGGGTAAAGAACTTACTGACAGAGTAATAGCATGCATTATTTTGCTAATTTCCACTCTAATATTGCTATTGCTAGTTAAAAGTATTTCTAAATATTTGAGCTTATTAAACCTAACAAATGATATGCTGTTCAAATTAATAACTATAAATTGTCGTCCCCAATCTGTGTTCTCTGTGAGATCATGTAGACCTACTTAGGTTTATAGGTAAATGTTGAGAAGACTATTTCCCTGCTGACCTAAATGCAGATAGACTGAATGGGTAGTAAGATGCAGTTTGACACAAACAATCACTTAAATATATATATATCCAATGTAATCACACCAGTGAACATGTGGACTAAGTGGTCAGATTTGTCTAGTCTAGTTGACCGGCAACAAAGTAATTCAAGGTCTTAACTTGTTCAGGTGTAATTGGTCGTTCTTTCCTAAATTATTCCTCATTTTCCTTTAACACAAAAGTGGGTACACTTTTTTCTAAACCACACCTTCCTCATGTCTACCCTATTATTGTAAATATGACGATAGCAGACTGATAGTAAGACAATGAGCAAAAAATTGTCAAGGACAAAACTTGTAAAAAATTTATCATGTGGGACACATTTTGAAAATTCACCATCTCAAAATTGTTTGTGATCATAACAATGCTCTATTTAAGTTTCAAATTGAAGAACATTGCCGGAGCCGATTTAATAATTAGGTACAAAAGTTTTAGTGCAGTAAGTTTGAAGTTGTTACTTGAAGTAAGTATTGAAGTTTTTTGTGAACACCTCTGAACCAGCCCTCTACCCTTTATGACAGTTATTTAAAGTTTCCACCTTCAATAGAACTGTATTCTATTTTAGACATACTTACTTTCAGATCCTTGCAATTACAAAATCATTATTTTATTTAAAATATTTAATTTGGGTACTTCGTCAATTATTAAATTTTAAATTCAAACCGAAACTTCAAAATGCCGTATTGTGATAATTATAACAAATAGAGAATGTATTAATAGGATATTATTGACTTAAAATAACTATCTCACTAATTCCTTGCTTCATTGATCTCTCTTTGAATCGCCGTTTATATGCACATTAGTGTTTACAAACTACTGTACATACTATTAATTTCTGTTTCTTTAGTGCATGTACTATTTCCACTAATAAATTAAGGATGAGACAGATTGAATTCAAAGGAAGTGTACTCACATTAGTTTAGATGGGAGTGAAAAATCATTTAGGAAAAAACACCCTCATTAGGCCTACACTCAACAGGGATTCAAACTCGGGGGTTTCAGAAAATTACCATGGTGATTTTGAGAGAGAGTGAAATAAATTAAAAAAAAATATTTCCAACATATTATGTACATATTTAAAAACTAATGAACACATTCTCCCAAACAACACCCAGTGGTAATATTATGTTTTTATTTCTTGAAATTTACAGAAGTATAAACATAACTATACATTTTTTAAAGAATGTAGATGGTCAAAACAATAACAAAATATTTTTTTTACAATACAAATAGATAATGTTCACTCCTTAGAAAATAATTGGGCCCAGATTTACTTGACTATCAACACTCGCTATATTAGTAATAAATGGATGTTTTATGTTTAAATTTAACCCTTCATATAACCAAATATCATCCCTGTACTATTTGATTTGTAATTTGTGGCCAAGTGAAGGGTAACGAGGGAACCCCTAAAAACTCTTATTGAATACAATTTATAGGGTCAAATTAACACTTGCACTGTCAAAAATGTTTACGCAGTGGATATGTCTATATAAGGGATTGGGATAAATAATTAAATAATCTGTGTTGAAATTTAAAACCTACATTCATCGCATCTCTAGTTAGGGGTTATCTTTAAACAAGATAACGCTTTTTTACTAGTTTTCTTTCTACTCTCCCTCCCCCCCATGTAGACACCATGTAGACACCAGTGCTCCCCCTCACAACAATGTTTCGTGTTTTAGAGATGACCCCCTTAGATGAGTTGTAATTTCTAATACATAGTTATAATAATATAGATATAATAATAGTTTCTATGATATTGCCTTATAAATAGAAACTATTGTTTTAAATGAATGCAAGAATATAATTATTGCCACACAAAAATAAAATAATCTATTCTAATAAAGGGGTCTCAATAAATCAACTTTATGTAACAGTTAAACAAACCATAAATTTAGTTACCAAAACAAGAGTATTATCAAGTTTTCAAAGTGGCCCTTCAACATTCCTTCAAAATTAGTTTTATCAGTAAAATCAAACACTAATTTTAAAGTAAATAATATTCTAAACTCAATATCAAACCAATAAATATTTGTTCTAGTTATAATGATAAAAAAACTATAGAAAAAATTAATAGTGATAGAAAAAACTCTTAGTCTTTTTTAATCAAGAAAATATTACGTTTGATAAAAGATAAGATTGATTTTTTCTCCCTGTGTGTAGGTTTTTTATAAATATATTATATTTATTACCAATACAATGTTCACTAAGATTTAAGTCGATATAAAACAGAATTGACAAGTGGGATCAGCTCATGTATTAACAACACTTGAATCATGTCCAGGTGTATTTTATCTAAAAAAAATGTCACCTTCAAAGTGTGAGAGCCAACACTTATTGTTATTAAACAAGTACAAATACACCACTTATATGATAAGACTTGTTATGAAGCTTTCAAGTAGATGATAATTGTAGAGTTTGAATCTATATTTGATAACACTAAGCTACAATTTTAATTAAGTACATAGGCAAAGGTGAAAAATAATAGTTCATAGGTCAAATACCTACAAATAAACAAGTGGTATTCATTAATTATTTGATTCTTTAAAAAGGAGCACTATTCTTATGTAAAAATTATTTTGTAAATATTTTGTAATGTTGGTTCTCATGCAATAACATACGAAGGATTGTCAAGTAGGGACGGGGGACTC
>CABFWB010006625.1:8188-31542 GCA_902151455.1 Timema bartmani
GGGCGAAATTCCATAAATGAAAAGATGTTTTATTTTGTATGTTGTCTTGACAAACACTGAATTTGTAATATTTGTGTTACTCACTAATTGAGGTTCATTGTGAATTTGTAATTGTGATGATCACATAGTATTTGTTTTATTATCGACATCGATTATGCCACCCAAATGAAAAGCCAACGTTTGGGCAGGTCAACGTCTGTCGGGTCCGCTAGTTTATATTTATAAAACACCCTTAATACCACCTGAATATTAGTAGTATGGTTATGAGTGTCACCTTGGATACAGCCTATAGCAGTGGTATTCATCCTTTTCTTTCGTTTTCCCTTACATATAATTTCTCTTTGGTCTTGTACCCCCCAAAGTTGTTGGTGAATAATGCAAGATATACATAATCTATAATTTACATCTGGAATAACTTGATCACATCCAAAATAATGTGTTGAAAAATAAGTTTTAAAAGAGAGATACATATAAGTTATATTAATTTTACGTCGCTGTTTACACTCAACAGATTTTATTAGGCAATAAAATGAAATAAAAAAGGTTCAAAAAACCTCATACGTATTTCCTCAAGTCAATAAATATAATTAGAAATATACCTATGGTAAAAAAAGTGTTTCAGAAAAATTGCCTTTTTTTTTGGTGGAATAAGGTTATGCACTAAAAAAAATACAATAGTTGATCTTGAGATGACCTTGAAGACTTCCACTAAAGCAAAAATATATCATGTCATTTTGTCAGCGTATCAAAACCAAGTAACTTTGTATGAAACATTAATTCCTAAATTAGTTTTTTTTAAGATAGCAAGTTTTGCCAACATAAACAAACCACTCTGTAGGCTATAATGCGTTTTGATAAAAACTTTAGGTGCATACGCAGCCCAACAACTTCCAGTGTATATTGCGTTTATTTATAGCACCATGTCCTACTACTCTTTCAGGTTATACACCTATGACCTATGTACTAATTAAGCTAATGTATCAGGGATTAGGATGTTTTAGTTTATAGGAATTGTACCCGCAATTGCATGGAAGGAGAGTGAATAATCATTTAGGGAAATCAGCCCTCATCACCCCTGACTGAGATTAAAACTCCAACCTCCCCGTCATCGGCAGTCTAGTAGTATATTGCTAGAGTGACGCCTTACACCATGCGTCCACCGAAGTGGGTCATATTGCGTATTGATTGATTATATTGTTAGGAGAGTCACCATTAATGTATAGCACTGCAGATCTGGGCCGCAGACACAAAGAAATCGTAACCTAGGTGATTAGTATTTCCATTAGGTTAATCCGAGCGTGCTGTTGCATCCATGGGTATTAGCGTGGTTCTAGTGTGGTGGGAGAAGGTGTATGTGACGGTGTAATTGGTGCATGAGCTTTACCTGATTACCTGCAACATTACACACATGCCAGAAGCCGCTAGGGGGGAGGAGGGGGATTACCCTCAGAATGAAATTAATTTTACAAATTTTTTGTTGAACTTTGTTGGTTTTAGCAAGGTTTATTATGATAGACGCATTAACACATAGCTATAGTTTTTTAAATTTAAGTTAAATGACCTCCAGCCTTGTGCAAGAATGTTGAAGCGTTGTGCTTCAAAAGTTGCTCAACTACTTCTGAGCATATATGGTCTAAACTTCGTTGATGCATAAACATTGATGGCACAATACAATTTATACGAGCTTATGAAGTGAACACCTCCACGCTCTATGGTATGGCTTGGTGGTTGTAATAGAACGGATCTAGTTTTAATTTATTACTTAAAACGTTTTATTACTCCATGTAAAATAATGTATCTTGAGATTCGCCCTTTTAGGGATACGATTCTTTGCCCGCTAGGACAATTTTTAAATACTAATCAAAAGATACACCATATATTTTAGGATGTGCACCATAATATTGTTAATCCAAGCTAATTCGGACCGATGCTTGTTCAGATTATCGAAAATTTGGACTAAGCGAGAGAATATATCCATATAGTATTTTCACGAATTTAAAATTACTGTTGAATGATTTTAATCAAATTTTAATTTATTTAACTGAAGTATAACACGTAAAATTTACTAAAATTATTTTTATTTACAGGAAAACATTGTGTTGACTACACAATGTAAATATTATGCATTAATTATCATATTTCTTTGTTTCTCACAATTATCTTTTAACTTTGATCTTGTTAACTAATAAAATGTATTTCATTTAACTTAATTTTTCTCCCCGTTTTCCGAAAAATGTATTTGGATTATCCGAGATTTTGGACTACCAGGGTAGGTCTAGCCGGGTTTTACTATATTAAAAATCCTTCATACGCGCCTTCCTAAAGTTTGGAAAAACAATGGAAAACCGGCCTCTTGCAAGTCCTACTTTGTTCTGATCCTGGTTTCCTGGATCAGAATGAAGAACGCTTTCCTGGTGTTAAAGTGAAGAAAGCCAACGCTGATTTATTTATAGGTGTCATTTCGCACGTCCATCAGACACTTTGCCGTAAAATTTAAGTGAAGAATGAGCCTGGGCTAGGGGTGACTCCTGAAAAGCTCAGTGGTAGGAACATTGGCTTACTAAGTCAAAGGCCCTGGGTTCAGTTCCCACGTTTAGCTGTCCTTTTTCAATTTAAAGCATTTGATATTTAGATGCAGCTATAGCCGCCAATATTAACTATAATAGTTTGGATATTTAATCCACCATAGCTTATTTTGAAATGTAGGATGATACCCATTGCAACATTTCATGTAAAGCCTGTCAGAGTTAATTCAACGATGCTTGGTTGAGTTTTTTTCGGGGGGAAAAATGTCCAATCCAATATGACATACCAACTCATCATAAGTAACACGCATCAGGGATAGCTGGACTTAACGTCAAGCTCATGCATCTAATATAGTTTGTCATTGACGGAGAAAGAAGGATTCGAATCTTGGCCTGATATACTGGGGGCTGTTTTTTTTCCTTCTTCTTCCATGAAAGTGCCGGTACATTTCCTCAATTTTCTTTCACCATCTATAACGCCTTAGATTAATTAAGCTCAGATAATTGAAATGGAAAGTATAACATGACATAAACATTTTTTATGTGTTTTGCTAAAACGTTGTGAATCGTTTGTTGGGGGATTTTTATTGGTTTTTCTCTAGGTCTAGCTACCCACCTGAGCTATAAGTACCTTTCTATACTGATCAGTAGTGATAAGTAAGGTTGGATTTAGATGGATTGTACTCACATTTGCATGTGAGAGAGAATAATACTATAAAGAAAAGAACCCACAGTAAACGCACCCGGGATTCAAATACCAACCTTCAAATCGCCTGAAAACTAGGCAATATAAGTTTCACATTCCATCCACGTTCTATGGTGTGGGTGTTGGTGGGAGTTATATGTCCGAAATAGACGCTCAGCTTTAAATGTATTACTCAAACATGACAAAAAGATGAGAGTACGAGGAAACTCAGGTTTATCTTCAATTCAAATCGTCACGACCATCGATATTTTCCTAAAAAGAAAAAAAGAAAAGTGAGTTGCAACCTCCTGCGTGACTTGAATTCTCTCCATGAAGAAATATTTTCACAAGTCGTACCTATACGAACAAACTTGCCAGATGAATCTGTTTTTTGCGAGTAGCACGCACAAAGGATAATTACACGCGCAAAGTGCATGAAAGCGTCCCTCTCTTTCTTACCCCACCTCCAACCCACTATAACATGCAGTGATCTGTAGGCGGGGCTTTCAGAAAGTTCGTTCAAGTGTGTTTGAGACGGAACACTTCCATGCAAAAAAAAACAAAAACTAGGGCTTGGAGGTTTCTTAGAACTTGGCTTTGGATTGTTTGACATTCAACGGCGGACACGTTTGAAGGTTTGGAAGATCGATAAATTCATTGAGAAATGTAACTTTGGTTAGAACAGACAGATATAGTTTGACCACCATAATCCTACTAAGAAGGTCAAATCTTGAATCTCTTGGGGTTAAGAGAGTGAAGGGAATTTCTTTAATTAATTGCTACCAAGTTTCTCTCGAGGAATTTTTTGGCACTATTTGCCACTAACCATACGGACTATCCACATTTAATTAAGCTAATGGAGACGGGGTTGTAGAATTTAAATTTAATTATTTGTACTTGCAAAGAGAAAATCATATAGGTAAAACCACCCTCATTATAATCAAAAGTGATTCACCTCTCGTACTTTCAAAACAGACTATACGGATTTTATGCTTTCGCATACCCCCCACACCCTCACACCCCCACCCAACCCACGTACCCACCATTTCTTCCAATACACCTTTATGTTGCTATCTTAATCTTAATTTAGTATAAGATAGTGATTGCTAGGGATGTTAAAAAAGTATCGATACTTTACTAATATCGATATTTTCCATTCGATACTAGTTTTTTTGTTACTATATACTATTTTCCGATACTTTTACTGATATTAGTACTAACACTCCGGTATCGGATCGGTATCGAAAGAATCAACTTTTTTGTTATCTTCATTTATACTTTGATTAAATGTTTACTATGGTTAAAGAAGGATACAAAATAGACTGAAAAAATTATATTACTAATCATATCCAACCATTATATAACTTTCCATAAGCTAAATTTTCATAGACATTTTGAAAGCTGGTATGTTAAAACCTTTTATAATATCCTTTATACAAGAATAGCTATCATACATTCCAAGTTCTAACACATAAAATAGATCCGATATATTAAATATGTTAAATGGTAAATAATAAAATGTTCAGTATTTAAATAAATATGAAAATACAAACATTACTATGCAAAAGTTGAAATTATTACTTTATAAAATAAAATCCAGACTAAAATTTCGGTACCAATACTTACTGTTATCGATATTTTTTCTTTCGATACTAGTACTGTATCGATATTTTTCTTCCGATACTTTAAATGAGTACAGTATCGATACTTTACTTTCGATACCACATACCTAACGATAGCCTTAGAGGCTGCATTACACGCAACGACTACCCCATGGGCTTCTTGAAAATATTCAACCATCCGGATATTGTTGGGGAAGACTATATGATCTTCTCCACATGGTTTTACTGCATTACAGGCACCGACTTCCCCACGAGGAAGCACATCTCAAGAAGCCCATGTGGAAGTCGTTGCGTGTAATGTTGCGGCCTTGAGAGGTGGGGTTGATAGAGGGAAACCAATGAGAAGAGAGAGAAAAATGAATATAGAGAAGTAGAAACATAATTTTTCAGGCACTTTATTCATGTTATCTGTACGCTCACAGTTTCATTGATAACTTTTATCAGGGATGACAGATCTTTGGCACGCAAACATAATTTGCGTGGCACGCCGACATGAAAATAAATAAATAAATAATAAAAACTTTTGCCAACTTCATATAATTTTTAGAGGTCATTAATGTTTCTACAGCCTTGAAGATGTTACGTTAAATGATTCTATTTTAAGTTATCTAATAAAATACTCACTTTGAGAAATTTATAAAAACTCCCTTCTTTAATATTTAGGCGTTATTAAAATATTTACAATTTGATTTTAGTTATTCATTTCATTTCATAATAGGCTTTTCAACAAATTTTGATATTTAAATACCATAAAAATGTAAACAAAAGGTGACACGCTAAATAAATTTAAAATTCAGATAGTCCTTAAGTGGCACACTAGTCGGAAAAAGTTTCACCACTCTTCACCTATACCTTTATTCTGGTGGGACGAAAAGTACCTAAATGACTCTCACAAACGTTAGTAAAACTACTTTTAAATATTTATACTTTAAATAATTTGGCTTACACCTTTAATTTTTGATAGATTGTATCAATACCTATAAAATAACATTAATAATAAGTAAAATGCTCTCATTGTTGAACAAAAAATACTATTAATTAAATTCGTGGTGATTTAGTAAGGAGAGTTATGATTTAATTAATTGAAAGGAATGCCTAAGAATAAGTTATAAAGAGGTTTAAATTAATAAAGAAAATCAAGTAAATACATATACAGTAAAACTAGAAAACAATGAGATTACCTAGGTTATATGGTGAATTGAAGCCAAGAACCATAAAAATATAGATAATAAAGAGTTTGAATAAAAAATTAAAATTTTCAGAGAATAAGTATAACACATCATTTTGTAAGACCACATATTGAATAAAGTATTATAAAAATTGTCAGAGAATAAGTATAACACATCATTTTGTAAGACTACATATTGAATAAAGTATTATAAAAATTGATAATAGAATCAGTTATATTTTGTGAAAGTGAAATGGAGTAAATATAAAATAGGACAATTGAATGGGGTAAAATACATTAAACATATTAAAATTATAACATAAGTAACAAATACATTGATATTAAAAATTACAGGTTAAATAATTAAAAACATATAAAATATTATATAAGTGTTTACTTGATTTTCTTTATTCATTTAAACATCTTTATAACTTATTCTTAGGCGATTATTTCAATTAATAAAATAAAATTATGTTTGTATTTTCTAAAACTGTTCTTTCTACCAGAATCATGGTGTAGCCATCCAGTATAATCTAAATATTTGGAGGATAATATTTCATAAAAATAAATGTAGAGCCCCCATTAAAAACAAAATAAACTATTTCGACAGTTAGGGACAAGCCTAACAAGATACTGAGAGTCTGTCCTTACTCCACTGAGTACAAGAAAACCTGGGCTCTTGAGGCCCTGGAATTATCCCTCTGAGTGTAAGAGCTTGGGAGTTGATTTGTTCCTCAGGGGCAGGCCTCCTACCACTGGCTTTAAGTGGGATTGTACGGGACTCGAGAAAAACTTGAATGTTTTTCCATTTTTAAAATAATAACTTTTTTTCTGTCAAAAGAAATTAAGATTTTAATTCTCTTCACATGGTAACCTTAGCATTCCTTGAATATCTTTGAATGGTATCGTGGAACTTAATGGCAAATCTTTCTCTTCATTTAAAAAGTTTCTCATCTAATGTCACTATGTTCATTACAAATATTCAAGAAATGTTGATATCACCATAGGAAGAAAATAAAACTTTGTTTCTACTGCCACAATATTTTGTTCATTTGGGAAAAAATAAGTGTTTTGCTATAAAAACTGCAAATCACTTATCTTTTCACGCGTCCCCTACACTCCCACCTTAAGATTTGGATGGACATCGTGAAGTTTTGCAAAACTCTCTTACAAGTAGTACTATGTTTCATCACTTCACCCAGATGTGCTACTGTAGTAGCTAGGGCAGTCTCCACACCAACTCCCCTCTCCCCTCCTATACTTCCCACCCTTTCAGAGTGTCCTTGCATTCCACCGTTACTCCAGGCCTCCAACACCAGCCCTAATACCATTCCACCTTATGGCTTAATACTCAACAAAAGACAAGCCATCACTGATGTACTCTCCAAGGAGGGGTGCCGAGTTTTGAGCCAAAACTCGGGGTTTTATAGACTGACGTCCAAAGTCAAAGTATAAGGGCTCGAACTCCTGCCAAAGTATAATTTTTCTGAGTAACCTTAGGAAATCATCATTTACAATAAATTTGACATTTTTATTTGGATTATCTATTAATTTAGACATCTTTAAAAATATTTTTTCTTCCCTATATTTAAAAAAATTAGCCTTTTCTTTTAATTTTTTCAGTGACATAGTTTATACGGTCACTACTTACGTTAATCATTTACATACATGATATAGGGAGGTACTAATTAAAATAAATGCATCACCATTTGTTGTACAAAAGTTAGAACAAACCAAGGGAGAACTCCACTTTGTTCTTGGTGATAGGCTGTTAAAAAAATTGAAACTATCTTTAAAAAAATTAATGAGCCAGAAAAAAGTGTCCAAAGTTGAAGAAAAATTGCAATATTATGACATTTTTATTTGGATTATCTATTATTGTAGACATTTATAAAAATATATTTTCTTCTCAATGTTTAAATAAAATTAGCCCTTTCTTTTGTTTTTTCAGTGACAAAGTTTTTACGGTCAATACTTAAGCTAGCTATTTAAATACGTGATATAGGGAGGAACGAATTAAAATAAGTGCAGCATTATTTGTTTGCACAGAAGATGTAAAAAAACAAAGTGGAAACCCCACTTTGTTCTAGGTTATAAGCTGTTAAAAAAAATTTGAACTTTCTTAAAAAAATTAATGAGCCGGAAAAAAGTGGCCAAAGTTAACGAAAAATTGCAATACTTTAAATTGTATTTCAATGAAAGAGAATGTACGCACTGTACGCCTACTTCACTTTACAAATAATGTTCACTTTTTTCTAACACTTATACTAACAAGAACATTATATTCTAAGATCTAAAAAAAAATCTGTATTGAATAAAAGTCGGTAAACCATGTTTCCATATTAAATAATTAATTTATTATTATTATAAAAATGATTATAAACCATCTAGAATAAACCATCTACAATAATTGTTTAGAGATTAGAAATGTTAAATTGAGAGTAAGTGCACGCGCATTTGCTTCGTAGGAGAATTGAAACACGTTTTAGGAAAAACTACCCTCAGTGCACCCGACCTTGATCTCCCCGTCATCGGCAGTCTAGTCTACTGCGAGATTTGAACCTCGATCACCCTGTAAATGACGATCAAGCCAACGGCTCTACCTAAAGAACACCACTGCGGGTAACTAAGCTTTGTTTCACTCTTTCTTGACACCTCGTAGAAAAAGTATTGTGATCGTCAAAAAATTTGAACTCGAGATTTTGATAAATTTTGACGTTTCATGACACAATGAAACCAAAAAGTTGTTTTCGCAATGCCGTCAATCCATCTGTCTGTACCTAGGGCTAGAGTCGAAACTATTTTATAGATTGGGCTATAACTTGGTATATGGGGTTTTCACAATGTCCTCCTGAGGTTCTTTTAAAAATTAGATATCTAACCCTAAATTTAAGAGAGTAAAACGATTTTATCAAAATTCGCTCTCACGATTTTGAATTAATTTTATATCTAGACACTATTCATTATTATAAACAAGATGTGAATTCTCATTTTCTCACAAACATGAATATGATGGTGCCTTACACGAGGGAAATTTTCCAATTTTCTTTATTCATCCGCAACTATTTGAAATGCGTAAAAACTTATCATTGTAAATTTGTTGTACTTATAAAAGTAAAAATATTTTATTTTAAATATATTTTTATAAAACCAAAAAGTTTTGAGGTATAAACAAATAATTATGTATTTATTTTAATCCAGGTCTTTGAAAATGAATTTGATTCTTATGCAGTTATGCTCTTTGATGGACAAAGATGATTTTGTTTTCTCAATTTTCCTGTAATAGTGTTCCTAGTTTCTAATGCCATAAAGTAAGTACGTAACAGTATAATTTTTTCATTTATGACCTTTTGTGTAATGTTTCTACAACAATGCATAGACCTATTATTTCGTTTCACAGATATTACGAGTCATCAGTAAATATATATTTTAGATAAAAGCTAGCGAAAGTCCGTGTGGTACACCGCAATATTAACTTTGTATTACAAAAAATAAAAATTGCCTTTACCTCTATGGAAGATGGTATGTTGACCTCTATTTTCTAAGACATTATTAATATTATTATTATTATTATTATTATTATTATTATTATTATTGTAGTTTACTGATGTATCGACACAAGTAGATGTCATGTAACGTCATTAATATTCCTTTACTCATGTTGTATGTGTACAACTAGATTAATAATTTCTAAACCCTTTTTTTAACAACCTGTATATACATGTATGTATGTGTGTGTGTGTGTGTATGTGTGTGTAATTTATTTTAAAATAATGAAGTCTTAAATTAAAACCATCTGATGAGTATTTTCAGTGGATGGAAATAATACCTTTGACACACATTCCCCCCTCCCCTGAATTAAGTTTCTGGATGCACCACTAAATCTTAATATCTTTAAAATTAATCCTGCTATAAGTAAGAAACGGTCTTGTTTGTCTGTAAAACATGAATAAAACTATTTAGAGGAAGCATGGTCACCTCTTCTTACAAAACCAATGTCATATAATTAGGTTTTATCCAATAAAAAAACTGTTTAAGCAAATTATTTATAAGCTAAACAGAATCAAGCCTACTCTATAAAAAACTTTTAGAATAGATTATGCAAATTCATCACAGAGAACATTTTCAATAACTCAGGTTTGGAGGTGATAGTAGTAAAAAAGTGACAGACAATAATTAGCGTCAAGTTAAGGGTTTAACCTGAACCGGATATAAATGGGGTGAGGAAAGGGGGAGTAGCTGGGCTTATAAAAAAGATGGAATGATAGATAGTGCCAAAAAGCTTTTGAGGAGGCGAGGGAAAGGTGCTTCCGATGACAGACCCATCTAGCAGGAAGAGACTGAACTTTTCCAACAGTTTAGAAATAATTTAATTTGAAAATACCAAATTTTGTAAAAATTATTGTATCATAAATATTTATCGTATATGATAGAATATTATCTTATTCTCTATAATAATATGATAGCTTCAATACTACATTCTTATATTTCATGTCTTATTTAAGTTCAATTTAACTGAAATTATGTTTTATTGTAAAAGAGTAAATATTAACTTGTAACTTTTCTTATTAATATAGTTAATTTTAAATAAGCAAGTTAAATATAACACAAAAAACCGTATGTTGTTATTATGCATAGTTTCTGAGAAATATGCTGTTCTAAATTATCGTTCTTATATAGTGGGTGTCCATCCAAATCTTAAGGGTGTAGCTACAAATAATATACACAATACAAATAATTAAAAGGATTAATTTAGCTATGAATATATTATATAATATATTTTTAATTCATTTTTTGCACAAATTCGCGCAATACCTCTTCATATCTTGATTACTTGTACAACAAAAATCCAAAATTGTAAAACATCGAAGTTCATCTGATGCTTAGTTTTACAAATAAGTTATACCAATCACTTGGGATAAGGACATACATCATATTGCTTCAGGAAAAGTAATGTAAGGCACTACCTGCACAATAGAAATATGTATATTTTTTTTCTTAAAACAAATTACCGTCTTTGAGGACATAGTTCAATTTTAATAGGAAGGGACTTTAGTAAAATACAAACCTTTCAATGCCAATATCGGTAACATTTTACTATTTTATTAGTGTGGTTTTTTATATATTAAACGCGTCAGCTACAGATAGCTTGTGACCTGACGTATGACTACATGAAAGTAGGTCTATTAACTTATAAAGCTGTAAGATCAGACCCTTCCTATGAAAATTGGATTACTAGGTTTTCCAAAACGGCCACGGTGCATTTAGACAGGTGGCACTGTATCATGTATTAATAGTTTGAACACGCAGTAAGTAGCATGTTAGCATCAACGGTTGTAAAAGCAGTGTACAATTTATCTAGGAAATGGACAATATCAAACGAATAATCTGTTAACACGTGTTTATAAAGTGTCTCCATGCTACATCACAAGTAGAAACATCGTGCTTGGAACATGTTGCCCCATTTGATGTTCACATATATCTCCCCAAATAGGCACCTGACGATGTTCGTTGTGTTACAATTTCGACAGATTTTTATATAGTAAATCCCCCTCTGAATAGGGATTGTGTAAGCTTGTACAAATCCTGTAACAGTACTACATATTCGGCAAATCTAAAAGAGTTCAGTATCTAAGGGATTATACAAGGCTTCAAATCTCGTTTCGTGATGTCACAGCAGGCACCCGGCCAGTCGCCACCAATTGTATGGTTGTATCGGCTTCACAATTCTCTACTCTACATCTTAATTTAGCATTATTATTTAATGATTTCATTTTACTTTATTTTATTACTTCTTGTGTTTGATAAATTATAAGTATTTATGTGTTAGTTTAAAATAAAGTCAATGTTTTAAATAAACAGGTATTTATTCATCCTTATATAAACAATCTGCTACTGTGTAATATTTCTAAGATTTAAGTTAAATCCAATTAATGAATAGGCCAGGTTCAGAAAATAATAATGATAAGAATCTACTTAATTACATATAAATTTAAAGTTACTTTTGTTTGTAAGTCTATACAACTGCAGTTTTTTTTAAGTCAATCCAGGAACTAAGTTTATCAAACTTTCTTGTGTTTTTATGAACTCTCTTTTGTACATGAGGACCTATGTTTGGCTTTTAACATCTTCTCTTTAAACACTTTGCCTAGTTCTGTAGCAATACTTTACCAACAACTAAAACACATTTCTCAGTAAAAACCTCATAGCTTGTTCCACAAGTTTTAAAGTTCTCGATATTATCTTTTATAAAACCACAATTACCAGTTTAATCAAAGTATTACTTTGGGATTTGCAGATTAAAAATACTGCCTCGTATATCTCACCAATAATTACGTTGAAAACTTTAAACAACATAAATAAAATCTTAGTGACAAAGTCAAAAGGATAGGCCTATTTGAGAAACCCTCATTCAATAATGTTGAGGTAGGTAACGATTTTCTTGTTGTAAAAATACTTCTAAATGTACACTTTTGCTTAAAAGTAATTACAAACGTGAATCATAATTCATAGCATACACACATTTTCAGAAGTATAAATGTTATCTCCTCCTAAATATAAAGTTTCAGAACTGTCGCACTGCCACATTCATAAGAAAATGCGTGGTTACCCTGGGCAATGCTGGGTAGATATTTCTGCTAGTTTAAAATAATATAAACAAAATAAATTTTAACTTTATATTCTTCTGTGGTTCGTGACCCACATTCATTATCGAAGGAAATGCTAAATTTCAGTTGAGGTTAGTGAATATATGGTATTTTTTTAATCCCTTTTCACAGACACCCTGAAATCCGTCCACTGACTCCAAATGATCTAGTTAAGAACTCCGGGGGCCTATTTCATATGTCTACAATTTGACGGTGACCTGGTGGTCTAGGGGTAAGGTGTCAGACTTCTGTGCTGAGGGTCCGGGGTTCAATCCTCGGTCCCGGCACAGATTTATCTGATTACCAAACCCTTCCTTCACCTCTGACAAGATGTGTATTAATCACAACTTTTGAATGTGAGGAATGCCAGGCCTCTACCGTGGTTCAGATTCCACGTTAAACTGTAGGTCCTCCATTTCATCTCACAATCACCCTACCATTACACATTAGCGTAAGTGCGTATAACCCGAACGGGTAGTAAGACGCGGTGCTAATAATAATAATAATAATAATAATAATAATAATAATAATAATAATAATAATAATACAATTTGACAATGTACAATTTACAAGTGAATGCCTTATACATGTATTTATTAAGGGTTTCATAAATAAACTAAACTAGTAAATTCGTGAAAACATTTACAGGTCTGGTGTTTTATTTCCAAACTGAATATTAATACAGCCAGCTTGTCCCCATTACTGCAGAAACTACAAGTATACTAACATTTTGTAAAATGGTTCGTGGTGGTTGTAGCTAAATGACAAAATATAGGTCATTAAAAAATTAAGAAATATAAATACTTTTTGTCTGGAGCTTTCTAAATTAAAGCTAAGAAATAAAATAAAAATATGAATTGAAGTAAATTATATTAATTGGCTTTGTTTTTGAAGCTTAACATCACTATAATTCAAAGCGTAGTTTAATTTTCCTTGAACGAAGGCAGATATTGATTTCATTACACACAACAATAATGAGTGGTATTATTTTTAAATGTCTCATTATTCTATGAGCTCACCCATACTTGAGCTTCTCCCAATCTCTATGATCACCTTGCTTACACCCTCACCATAAGTCTATAAATATAATATGCATGTGAATTAGAATGTTTACACATGTAGTTTATTAATTCAAGTAGTATACTAGACTAATTATGAAAAAATAGCCCATTAAAATAAAATCGCACTTAATTAGTATTTTACCTATATACTAAAACTTATAGAAAATACTAACTGATTTACAAGTTGTTTGTAAGCAACAAGTGTAGCTCTATGCTAAACAAACTTAAACTTAACATAAAAAATACCTATTATTTGTAAGACTTCACTTGTAGCTACATTAGTTTACTTGTAGCTTTGTGAAACATGATTTTCTAATTTATTTTAAGTAAAGAGTAATTAATTCTATTGTAAATTGTAGATTTGTAGCGTCATGAAACAGCCCTTAGGAATAGTGTCAAGCTTGCACTATACAGGATTGCTGATAATGTAAAGTTTGTAAACTCGCAGGGGGGATTGTGGGTGTTTTAGAACTTTAGGTTTTCCCAATTTACTTCTCCAAAAATGTGGGTACATTTCTTACAAATTATATCTTCTCAGTATTTAGACGATTAGTTTGATTAAATGTGGATATTCCGGACTGATAGTACTCATAATGTGACCCTGTTAGTATGTTTATCATAGCTTCTCTCGATAAATGCCAGTGCCTTTGCTCTAATCCACCTTCCTCAATCCACACCCTTTATATTAAATTACTAAATACAATAGTGAAAGACTCACTTGAGTACCTATCTTGTAATAGAATGGATTACCGATGAAGGGGTGATTGGGATTTGACTCCCGATAGGATGTAATTAGGGTGTGTTTTTTCCTAAGTGACTTTCCACCCTCTCTCTACGAAATATGGATACAATTCTTCTAAAGTCTACCTTCCTAATCACTGTCACATTTGTGTGTTAAGATGTAGATAGTCTAAATTGATTTAAAGGGAGTAAAATATGTAGCCTATTTATAATCTGACTTTAGTGAAATTCTTCAATCATAACTGTGATTTGCGTTTAATTTATTTATATTAATAAAATATATTTAAATTTTCATTACTATAAATATATACTTTAAACATAAATAATTATTATAAAAAGGTTCACTTTATTTCACAAATATAATTTCCTACTTAAGCTAACAAGGTGACTGAACACCTAAAGCTTAGATTCATTAGATTATTGTAAAAAAAGCTAATTAAAATAGGGAAACATAAAATGATCACATTTGGTACATTCAGTGTGCGATGAATATGAATAGTTGTATTGCTATTTTGTGGAGTTATCTTTAATTCCCAATAAATTTAATTGAGATATTTTATACAGAATTAACACGTTTCTAACTAAACTAAACCTATTTTACTGGACCAACAAACTAGTTTACCATCATGTCTACTCTATGGATTTTAATACCTGGCAATATTGTATACTCTCGTACATGTAATCCACAGAGTTAATTTAATATGCATTGAAATGCAAATAACGGCACGTGAATCTTGCAGCAAATAATTGTCACAATAGTAATTTAGATTTTTTTTTTCAAAATAACGACTCCACATAGGGAATGTGAATAGAGCTAGCTGGACCACAGAATAGATTTAAAACTCTGAAAAAAATATGGTGAGTATGAAATAGGTCAATATTAGTACAAAGATCTAGACAAGTTTTATTTACTTACTCGTAATTTACTCTATGGTTTTATGAACTTGAAAGCTCATTGCCGCACTTACAAAATTACGCCAAAAATCCCTACCTTGAGTTGGTTCCATCTAGTCAATCTCATTTCAGGTTTATTATAATGTTTTTTTTTTTGTTTTTGTTTTTGTTTTTTCTAGTACCACAGCTTACTCAAAGTTCGGGCACTATGCTTATGCTCTAATTAAGCGAATGGTTTTAGGGATTAGGAACGTTATATTTAGAGAAGGTATACCAGCATTTAAATGGAAGGAGAGTGGAAAACCATTTTGGAAAGATCGCTCTCAATACACCCGGCCGAGATTCGAAACTCGATCTCGCCGTCGTCAGCATTCTAGTCTAATGGAAAAGTAGTGTGTTAAATCATGCATCCATCAGAGCGGATCATTTTATTGTTATCCTACCATTTGCATCTAGGTGTCACCCTTAGGTTTGCCAGTCAATACCCTTAACAAGGTTATAGAAACTTCCATTCGCGCTGTATGTCCTGCCCATGGTACTCTACGAGACTCTATTATCATAAAAATGGCTTGTGATTAATACAGGGTATGTATCTCATCATTATGTAACCCCCTCCACTCCCCAATATCTTCAGTCCTTTTTTGGGTCAAATAACTAACTAAACACCGTGTTTAAGAACACCCTTAATCTTGTTCTTCATGTTATAGCTATTTTTAAAATGACGAGAATCAGAGATTAAAATATAATCATTCAATTTAATAAATTACGTTATAGTGACGTCGAGTCTGGCAAGAAAGCATAATATGTCTGAGATAGAATAGTTAGTGTAACTTTATATGTTGCAAAAATAAAAGCTATCAGTAGTAGGTGTAAGAATAGCTAAAGCTTTCACTCATAGGGTTAATGTTTTTACAAGATTTAACAAATTTACGACGTATCCTAAACCTATTAAAAAAAGGCGGCAAGAATTCTATGGAGAGAATAATACGTGCCATAGCGCACAGAACCATGTAACGTCTGGACTCTGCGTGAGTTAGCTGCACCGCGTGGTCTGACAGCAGATCGGGGATATTCGGCCTCAATCGTTCGGTGTCGTATCTGGATTTTTTATATTTTGTGCACTTATTTTTGGGTGTAGCGTGATAATCCTGAATAACTCATATTACTTTTCAAGATTCAATAAGAAATGTTTAAAAGAATATGCAATTTCACCTTCTGTTTATTTAGACTTACATAAATATATTAAGTATCCAAAAAGATCGATGTTTTCGAGAATCATTATCTTGTTTTTTAATTTCTTCACATAATATATATCAAAAAAACCTTTCCTCGTCTAACATAGCTGCTTTCACTACTTTTATATGGATAGCAAATAGAGCTATGGTTTCATGCATGCATGCATGCAGTGTGAGTGGTACGCGGTGTAGCATCGTAAATCTGGCGTATGTTTGTGTGTATGTAGTTAATAACATGAACCATAACAGAAACATGCCCGTAAACGTCCAAGTTTCTGAATTTTATAATATGTTAGGCTAGATACGCGTTTTTAAGCTGGTGGGCCGCGGCACATTGGTGTTCCACGAAAGGTCGGTAGGTATCCCAAGGGAGTTTGAGGGAAGATAAAAAAGATATTCATAATCAACATTATTTTTAAATAATAGCGCAACTATTAGAATTCTATCTCTGGATTTTTTAAACACAATATTAATACTCATTACTATTATTAATAAAATATCTATGTATACTATGGTGTGCCTTGACAATTTAAGTGCTGTGGTCGATGTACCGTGAGTTGGGAAATATTCAAAATTGCTGGGCTTTTGCATTATGGAAATGGCATCTTTTGGTTAAAACATATTAGAGGACGGCATGCTTATGGGAATCATCACTGAGCGAACTGCATGGCTACTATTGGGAAACAACGTTATCATTCTTTCGTTTTTGTGTGGTCAATCTCCCCTTAAATATAATATAAGTTTCACAACACTGATTCATAGAAGTTACCATTAGCTCCTTCTTACCCCAGCATTTCACCTTCAGATAAAACTGAGAGGAGATTTGGCAATATTAACCAAATGAAGAATGAAGATAAAGCTTTACTCCATAAGACCTGCAGCTCCCTCGGCAATGATATTGGGTTTAATAATAAGCCAACAAATGCTTTAAGAGCTACTCAGGATAATATCTGCAGACCTAAAAAAATAATAATTCCTTTGAAAAGTCTTGTTATGTCAGCGAAGGAACCAGGTCGAATATCTCCCATCTGCTGTCAGACCGCGCAATGCAGTGCGGCGCAGAGCTAAAAAACCCACTCATACAGTATTAAGACGCTCCATGACTCTGCGCGCCTCGACATGTTTTGTTCTCTTTGACGAATCCTTGCCTTGCACAGAGCGCTACGCTATGTATGCTACGTATATTAAGCTATGTTCTCTATGTTCGCTACACCAAGTGGCCACACTGGCAGCTACGATCTATACGAGACTCTTCATTCTCGTCCAAGATGTTAGAGGTTATTTTGCCGTGGGAGAGTGATGGCAGTGACGATGAAGCTTTGTTGTTACTTTTAGTGTGTAATAAATCTATTAAAAAAAAGTGGGTACACGAAGTGAACTTGAAAATAGCAGAGTTTGGTGAATTTCATCATTATCTCATATGTTTAGGTTACGGTATTCTTCAATGGTTTTGTTCCACAGGCATGGGTACTTCCTTACCTCTTCAATTGGCTGCTCCAGTGAATCTGGGGGGCCACAGGGGGCACGTGCTCCCAGGTAGAATAATTGTTTTTTTAAGACTAATGAAAGTGGAGGGCGAGTGCTGTGGCGTTGACTAATGTGGTTGTATATTAATTTCTGGAGTGGAAATACAAGGTAATTACTTGTGGGGGTGAATCTGGGCTTGAGCTCAGCATGGTGAGTGGACGAGTCTTGGGTGGAAGGGGCACTGTTTAGCACGCTTTCGACTCTTCTGATGTTATACCTTACAGTGCATGTTACAACATGTGCAGGGGAACGATCATTCTAGACCCTCAGAAGAATATAATCCTATCCTCGATCCACTATGGGGCAAGAGAGTCTTAATCGTTTAGTTGCACTAACCATTCATAGAGACATTACTGTGGATCAAATTCAACTTGTGGATCAGTTTAAAAGGAAACCCAAGGAGAATGAAAATACTTTTTGTCATACCTTCTATTATAGAAAATATTTGGTTAACCTGGACTTGTAGTAGTATGCAAAGCAAGTAAAAAAAAGTTGATTATATTATTTTATCTTTCTGAAATAACTTATCCGGGATGTCGTGTCATCTTGGAACTACTCTATCTTCCACGTCCCTAAACCCCAACGAAGTAAATGAGGTTTTGAAACACGCCAAGAGAAATTTTAATTGAATCGCGGTTTTTACTGTGCCTCCTCTGTCTACGCTTCGGTCTGCTCGGGTTTTATCTAAGTATAATTTCATTTAGGAATGTAATCTCTTTTTTAATTTTTTTTTTTGTTCAAACTATGTTTCCCTCCCCACACCTTCTTTCAAATTATGTATTTGGATGGGATGAGCTTGATTTTTTTCTTTTTATATGGACCAGTATTGCCAGTTTCTTACTACATTCATATTGTACATCGAGAATATTTATTCAAAGCGAGATCTATATAATTAAATGTAAGTGCATAATTTAGTCTTAAGATCAAAGAATTGTGATATACCAAGCCAATGAGCTAAAATTTCCAAATAAAACTATATTAGGCCCTATTAAAAATTCAACTTTTACCCACTTTGGTGGTAAATTATTCAAGGTATCACTCACTCAATATACTGGACTGCCGATGACAAGTAAATAATTCTAGTAGGGTATACCTAATATTATTTTCATAAATGGGTTTCCTTTCTCCCTTCACACACATGCAGATACATTTACTCAAAATTCAACTTTTCCTATACCTACCTTAAGATTCGGATGGACACCTACTATATGAGAACGATAATGCTGTACAGCACATTTCTCAGAAATTATGCATAGTAACAACATGCGGTTTTTTGTATTATATTTAACTTATAAATTTAAAATGAATTATATTAATAAAAACGTTACAAGTTTTTACAATAAGAGGTAATTTCAATGAAATTAAAGTTAAATAAGACATGAAAAACACGAATATAGCATAGAAGTTATTATATTATTATAGAGAATAAGATAATTTTCTATCATACACTATGGATATTTATAATACAATAAATTTTACAAAAAATTGATATTTTCTAATTAAATCATACCCAAACTGTTGAAAACGTTCTGTCACTTCCTACTAGATGGGTCTGTCATCGGAAGCACCTTATTCTCTCCTCCCCGAACCTTTTTTGGCACTATCTATCATTCCATCTTTTTTGTAAGCCCAGGTCCTCCCCATTCCCTCACCCCATTTATATACTGTTCAGGTTAAACCCTTGAGTTGAAGCTAATTATTGTCTGTCACTTTTTTTACTTCTATTACCTCCAAACCTGAGTTATTGAAAATATTCCCTGCTATATATTTGCATAACCTATGTTAAAAGTTTTTTATAGGCTTGATTCTGTTTAAATTATGAATAATTACCATGAACAGTGTTTTTTAAAACGTAAACGTAATGGTATAACATTGGTTTTGTAAGAAGAAGTGAGCATGCGTTCTCTAAATAGTTTTATTCGTGTTTTATAGACAAACGAGACCGCTTATTACTTATAGCAGGATTAATTTTGAAGATATTAAGATTTTATGGCGTAATAATAATAATAATAATAATAATAATAATAATAATAATAATAATAATACGACACAAGTATATTATTATCAGAATAATAATAATAATAATATTAAAACAGTCTTAGAAAATATAGGTCCACAAGCCAACTCACAAAGAGATAAAGGCCAATTTGTATTGTGGTAGAAACATAACACAAAAGGTCATAAATGAAATAAAATACACTGTTACTTACTTACTCTATGGCATTAAAAACTAGGACCACTATCACTAAAAATTGAGAAAATAGAATCTCTTTGTCCACCAAAGAGCATAAAAATCAAATTAATTTCCAAAGACCTGGATTAAAAAGAATATATAATTACTTGTTTATAGCTCAAAACGTTTTGGTTTTATAAAAATATAATTAAAATAAAATATTTTTACCGTTAATAGTACTATAACTATACAATGATAAGTAATTACGTATTTAAAATAGTTGCAGATAGATGATGAAAATTGAAAAATTTATCTCGTGTAAGGTACCCTCAAATTCATGTTCACGAGAAAATGAGAATTCACATCCTGTTTATATTATTATTAGCACGATGAAATGGAGGACCTACAGTTTAACGTGAAATCCGAACCATGGTGGAGGCCTGGCATTCCACACATTCACAAGTTGTGATTAATACACGACTTGTCAGAAGAGAATGAAGGGTTTGGCAATCAGACAAATCAGTGCCAGGACTGAGGATTGAACCCCGGACCCTCAATACAGAAGTCTAACACCTTACCCTTAAACCGCCAGGTCACCATATTGTTTATAATAATTAACAGTATCTAGATATAAAATTAATTCAAAAATGTTATAGTGAATTTCGAGAAAATCGTTTTATTCTCTTAAATTTAGGGCTAGATATCTAATTAAAAAATTTCGGGGATACCTTTTGAAAATCCCAGATACCAAGTTATAGCCCAATTTGTAAAATAGTTTCGACTCTAGCCCGAGGTACAGACAGATGAATAGACGGCAATACGAAAACAACTTTTTTGGTTTCAGGGGATCATGAAACGTCAACATTTATCAAACTCGAGTTAAATTTTTTTTACAAATAAAATACTTTCTCTACGGGTTGTCGAGAAAGAATAAGTATTTGTTTACAAAGCTAAGTTACCCGCAGTGGTATTCTATTAGTAGAGCCTTAGGCTTGATTGCCATTGACAGGGTGGTCGAGGTTTGAGTCTTGCATTAGACTAGACTACCGATGACGGGGAGATCGAAGCTCGAGTAATGGTCGAGTGCATTGAGGGCGGTTTTTCCTTAAACGTGTTTCCACTCTCCTTCTACGCAAATGCGTGTGCAATTCTTCGAAATTAAACATTCCTAATTCCTAAATCATTTTTGTAATTAGTACATAGACGTATAACCTGAACAGTTAGTAGGATGCGGTGCTAAGTAAATAAATTTAAACAAAAATTAAGCCGTTAATAACCTTTTTACTGAACGTAACAATAAAAAAGAAAAATTAGTTCTAGTAAGTTTATATTCTTTTTAAATAATAATAATAAATTAATCATGTTATATGAAAACATGGTGTAATCTTGTTAAAACATGTACACAAAAGATGTTTCACTCACCACCCTGGCCCCAGTTGACTCGTCTCAGCAAGACCGCGACTCCACAATACATCTCAGCACTGTATAAAACCTGACTGAATCGAGGCCCATGGTTCATTATCAGTTGTGAGTACTGAGCCGCGCCCGAAAGAAAAGAAGAACGATTTGCGCGAGCGTTCACTGTAGTCTATCAGCTGTGCTCGGAAACTCGTGATTCAGACGTTTCTACACGCACCTGGAGAGGCGTGGTATGACCTGGCATATTCTGGACATTTGCAACCCTCTACCCCTCCTCTCTCCTTCCTATTTTTCCCGCGCCTTGAGAACATGTGATAGGTTCATAGGATATAAAATAGTAGGATTCTGTGAGGTAATCACATATTACATACTGGCTTTAAGGTGAGCTACTTTGTCATAAGCTTATTAGGTTAGAGTTTTCTAAACTCCCTTTTGACTTAAACTATTTCCAACCTATTCAAAATTATCGTTTCTGGTCTTGTAAAATTTAAACTTATTGATTATTAACACGGAATTCACATCTGATGGACTTAGTATATTAGGGCTCCTAAAGCCATGGAAATATTTTAATTCTTTGCACGGTTAGTTCAAACCGTATGTTCTATCTTTGCATTATGATCACTTTGGGGGACATTTGGTCCCTGTGTTTTACTTGAAATTTCCGCTTGTCCGCCTAACGGATGTTCTTTTACCTTTTGGATACCGGCCATTTGGGATGGTTATTCACTTATAGCATCATTCGTCGGTACAACTTATTTTAGTATTTTTTAGAATTAATATGATCTTGTTTCTTATTGGGCGAGTATTTAATATTGTTGATAATGTTTAAAGTTTATTGTTTGTTAGTTAAAGTTGGGGTCGCAAGTCAGCGAGATTGTAATATAGACTTAGCTTTAATAATTAAATGTTTGAGCAAACCGTTAGGTGACGTCGTTATCAAATTTAAAATATTATCTTTTCAACTAATTGAGAACTGCCAAGAAGGGCAATTGGATAATTATCTTGTATTTATTAGATTGTATCCTTGATATAGTTATTAATACCTAGGATTTTTGGTTTGCCTGTAAATTACAATTATGACAGGAATAAGGATATCAAACAGAGTGGTTATGAAGGTCAATTTAAGATATATTATTTCATGTGTTTTTATCTGCCATTTATGGGTGAGAGTAGGAGTCTTTCAAGTATCAAATGTTGATTATCTGTAGTTATTACTAGTGCAAGACACCCCTGCCAACTCGTCACGTTGGAACCTACCTTTCGTTACTTCTCTCATGTTGTATTGTGTTATTTTGACTTTATTACATTATATGGCTCGTAATACCAGTGTGTGACAAGTAAAGCATGTTCATTTCATACTGATTTGGAGCGTATAACGCTTTGAGCTGTCTCACTCGTCTCATATAGTTGTGTATGTTTGCTTCTTGAATTACATAACTCTCTTGTTAACATCCCTGGGTGTTATTTCTTAGTGAAAAAAGGGGAGGGGGGGGTTTACAATGGTTTATTGACTTTTATCTAACACAGATTTTTATAGATCTTAGAATACAATTTTCTTGTTAGTAATGTGTTCGAAAAAAGTGAAAAAGTATTTGTTAAGTGAAGCAGGCGTACAGTGTGTACATTCTATTTCATTGAGATAAAATTTAAAATATTG
>CABFWB010006626.1:0-18586 GCA_902151455.1 Timema bartmani
GAGATGGTATGGACATGTAATGAGGATGTTGGAGTACATGAGATAGTAGAGGAAGCAAGGGAGAGATGGTATGGACATGTAATGAGGATGGAAAATGAAAGAAGCCCAAAGAGAATAATGGAGATGAAATATGTGGAAAAAAGGCCACAAAGGAGACTAAGAAAGAGATGGGAGGAGCAGATAACAGCAAGTGTGTGAGTGAAAGGAGAATAATGGAAGCAAATAAAGTAAGATAATTACTTTTAAACTTAGATAATATTTTGCAGTTTCATACTTAGAGCAAATTGAAGAGGTGCCAAACATTATGTTTTGTAGTATCTTTTTTTGCTATGCAAAAAATTAAATATAAAACAACATTTTCAAAAGAAATTAACTAATAAAAATAATTTCCATCAAAAATTTAATAAAATTAACTATTTTATTAATTGTATTATTTGATATTAATTCAAAATTTTGTTATTTGATTTGATAAAAAAAAATTATATTCGCACACACTTATATTTATTTTATTATGTTATTTTTTATTGTTTTTATTACCTTTAGCAGTGTTTTTTTTTAGCACCAGGTCTTATTACTCGCTCCGGTTATACGCCTATGTAGTACTTATTACTCTAGTGTGTTAGGATTGAGGAAGAATGAATTTACAGGTGTACCTGCAATTGCGTGGATAGAGTGGGAAACCATTTAGGAAAAACCACCCTTAATACACCTGGCGAAATTCAAACTAAATATCCCAGTCATCGGTAGTCGAGTCTATTTCGAGAGTGGTGCCTTAGACCATGTAGCCACCGAAGCAGGTTTTAATAATATTATAGCTTTAACAAGTCTTACCATATTAGTTTAGAAATCAATATATTTTAAATCTAAGATTATTCTAAAGGGTAATTTTAAAATTTCCCGTCTCGAATCCCGATATTTTGACTAATTTCACATCCCACTCCCCTCCATCCCTAATTGTAATCAAAATTAATAAAACATTTTAAGTTCATTTTAGCATTTTTGAATTAATACTACATGCATGAAATAAAACAAACTAAACTTTTTTGCAAAATTGCCTACTTGACCTTTTTTAGTATGAATTATGGTCATTATGGCTGATTTTATTGTGAACTAACGATAAAATTCAATTAACCAAACAAGTTCCCTCAGTCTAGAAAATGTATTTCCTTCATCTAAAGAACTTGGGTAAAAGCTGTTGTTAAACCGTTTGTTATAACGGCCTCCAACCAAAAACGAATATTTAAATATACAGAAGAAGAAAAGTAACAATTTCCAAGCAAACTGTATGATATCTTTTTAACCTCCTATATTTGCTTTGTTTGGCATTTACAAATTTTAGATATAATTTTTCTATTTGTTGCACCATACCACTTAAATAAGACTTCATTTGTTTTTTAACCAAAATATATTTTTTTATCTATAAACTTTTTATCTAACTAAATTCAATAATTTTATTTGCCACATATCAAGGTTTTTATTGGAGGTTTCTCTTTTCAGGTTGTCTCAGGCCCATGCTAAATTTATGTTTCGTGAAGAAGTGACTGTACAGGACGCAGTTATGGCCATACTCCTTGTGGAGTCATCTATGATGGGTTCATCTCTTATTGGTACTGCCAACATTCTGCACACATCCTTCCCGGAAGACCCAGTTGAGGAGTATCAACGACAAGGTCGATTCTCTTTTATACATTTTTCTATATTTTAAATAATTTGCTTAACTAAATCTTACTATCAGTATTCAGTAGACACACCAAAATTTTACAAGATGTGTTTGTACAAACTTTTACTTTGAACGTTAAAATAGTTATCAGAACGTATTTAAGGTGTAATGAAGCATTTTTGGTTTCATATAACATTCACAAAATAAAACAAAATTGAATCTTTCCTCAAAATTGATTACTTGGCCTTTTAAATGTGAATTAGCAATTTATTTGATTTAAATGGGATTTAATGATAACATTCCAATAACAAAATCAGAGTTCCCTCAGCCTAGTAAGCTTATTTCCCTCAACTAAAGATCAATAGGCGTGTTTTCGTGGTTGACCTGGTATCAATGTTTAAAAGTGTTCATGACTGAGATGATACCAGACCTTGATTCGGTAACTCTTTTCTTTGACCAGACTTAATAATCTGGTTATGACCATTAAGTTGAGAATTTGTGCGCCAATTTAAAAACAGCATCACTCCTTATGTTAGATCTAAACGAGTATAACCCCATAGTCAATGGATTTTAAATTATCTGTAAATTAAAATGGACAGCAATTACTATCTAGAAATAAATGACAGTAAGTAGGTGCTTAAAAACAGTTTAGTTATGGATAAAAGAGAGTATTACCGTATATGATCCAGGCCTATTTACTCTTCCATAATACTTCAATCTAACTAAGAATAACATACATTAATTAATTTTCCGGCAATCTGCAGTACATGTAGGTTTACATAAATTAACCTACCAGCTGTTAGATCTACTTCCCTCCAACCGCCATTTTTGTTTATGAAAAACAAGTCAATCGTTTTCACGACCCACCTTGGTCATAACCACTTGGTTGAATACACTCGATACCAAGAAGTAACCAAGTCAGATGAGAAAACTCGCCTATTGGGAAAATGTTTGAACCTGATGATATAACGGCCATACTGTGACCCAATACAGAAAAATAAACTAGGCCAAAGAAAGCTATATGATTTTCTTAACCTTTTATATTTGATTTGTTATGTATTTAGTTTAACTGTGATTTTTATACTTGTTGCACTGTACCACTTAAAATAAAAGTGGATTTATTATCATTTTTAACCAAAAATAAATATTTTATTTACAGACTTAATATATAATTTATTTCCTTCTTTCAAACATAACATGTTCTAATGTAAATGTTTCTTTTCTTGCAGTCAAAATAATTCTGGAAAAATTACAACTTGCCTCAATCTTAGAAGAAGAACTAGAAAGATTAAAGAAACTAAAATTTCATAGGAAGGAATCATTCCATAAAAGAGATACGTCAATCTTAGATGATTCAACACTTTTACATAATGTTGATAAACAACATTCCTTAGCGAATGAAGATAATATTTTATCATCATCTGAGCACATTAGACCTTCGTGCTCTGATGTAAGTGAAGCTGTGTTGTTCCCCGGCTCATCACTAGCTGTCCAGCCAACCTTCAAGAGTGCGGCTACGAACGAGAAGTTGCAGGAAGTCCTGAACAGTATTCGTCAAGCCAAGGACAGAAACATGTGTGAAACTGTTACACAGCAACATGCTGCTAAACTGAGGAAGTCTGCGGCAACCAAGAAAAAAAGACTTGTTTTTGAAGGGGACTGCGATGAAACATTGAAGATGATTCCAAAGAGGACAAAGAACGATGAAAGTGATGAATTGGACCAAAGCATAACTAATATATTGGGGAATAAGACTTCAAAGGGTAAAGTAACAACCTCATTCAAAAAAACTAATAAATCAGTCGACCAAATGAATAATTCAAAAACAAAACGAGGAAAGAAAAGTTCTAAGGCAAATTCGAAGAAAGATTTTCCTGAAATAGAGGAAGATTGCAACAACTCACACTTCATCAAGCTGGCCGAACTGAAAGAGAGGTTCTCTTTTGCGAAAGAATCGAAAAAGATAAGCGAAGTCAGTCTAACATCCTGCAATCATGACGATCGTTTACACGATGATGATTCCGATCACTCGAATTTGGTTCAATCTACTAACCGTGTTTCTAAAAAGTATGATGAAAATCTATCAAAAAACGAAACTCATTCTTGCATGAGGTTGGAAGACAAAGTAGATGTACCATCCCTCAAAGCAAATACTAAACTGTCAGCAAATACATTCACAAAACTGCAACAGTTCCGACAAAACGATGACGTTAAAATGAGTGAACATGTCAGTAGCCAAAGTGGAAAAAGTATAAATAACAGTTTGACTGATCTGGTTACTTTGGGCAAAAGCTTGGCATCATCTCAAAAATCCAACAGTCCCGTTCCTTCAAATTCTGTACCAAGTTCTCAAGTGTTCAGCATTGGTGGTGATGATGATGATGATATTGACTTTGACCTCTAACTAAGCCTATGAGAGTCAAAAGTTTCAATTTCAGATTGAATCCAAATCCTTGCTTACTAACTCATGTTGATTCCAAATCAAATATAAGGAAAGTTATAAAATTTAATTGATTCTTACAGTGAAAAAGTTTTGAATCAAATCCTGATTAAATGTTCAGCTAAATTATATTTATTAAGGAGGGGATCCTCGAACCCTTAGGATATTCAAGAATTGAAGATTTGAGATCCAATTTTATTTATTTTTGAAGTTCAATTTTGTAATCGTAATTTTTTTTTATTGACTTTATATACCTTATTGATGGTTCATGGCAAACTTAACAACCAAACCCCAAACCATTAATTTAACTCTGAACCAAATCTATGAACATTATAATTGATTAGAGCAAAAAATTAGGGCTGGTCCAATGCCATATTATCAATCTGATCATTGGCCAATTAATTATGGCACAAACAGTAAGCTAATTTGCTCAACAGATCTTTTGTTAAGTTCTTGGCAGACAACCATGTTCTGTTGTTTGCTGAGGATGGTGGGGGGGGAGTAAGTAGGGAGGGATTATCTTTGCAAGGTAATCCACAAGGTCAACTAGCAAAACCCCTGAACAAAGAGGGGAAAAATTCAGGGGAAGTTAAAACTACATCATGGATTTAGAACTTATTACTGTCTTTTCCCCATATTATTTATATTGGATAACCACTGCCAAAGCTTGGAGAAATTTATTTTTACTCCAACAATTGTCACAGTATTTCTAAGAGTTTATTGTTCAAATTTGTGTGTTTGACTATTTCTACTATAGAAGATAAAAGAAATAAAGCTGTCACCTTTGTGCATTGAATTCTACCCAGCTTTTTCTTTATTTCTATCAATTTCCATCATTATCAAATTGTTAGTGGTATTTTGATAACGAATTGATTTTAATTGCTATAAAATGTTAAGTTGTTGAAAAGGTTAGCACCTAAGATTCAAATTTAAAATTCACTATAAACCTGGAAGCCATTTTGATTTTCGATTTTGAATATAATACAAATTTTGGTTGAATTCAGAATTTTGCAAAGACCTGTCTTTGACCTGTTAGGTAAAATATGTTAATTACTAAAGACTCATGAAAATATTTCTGGGGAAGTGAATCATGTATTCCATCGAAAAAAACATTCCTGTATTGTTTATCAATAACGGAGTGTTTGAGATTCAAATCCTTGACGGGTGTAATAAGGTTGTTTTTTTCCTAAATAGTTTCCCACACTTCCTCTTAATTTTACCTAAATCATCCCTACCCAAAAATTACAAATGTAGGTAAAACTGTGATTTTTCTAACATGCAGTAAAAGTATCCTAAAAAACTGAATTTTTGTTTCTAGTATTATTTTAGGTCCTCGTTATTAACATTGTACTTAATGTCTTGCCATCGAATGGACTGCCAATGGCAGGGAGATCAATGTAACGAATCTCAGTCGGGTGTAATAAGGGTGGTTTTCCACTCTACATACAGATGCAAGTACACTTCCTCCAAATTGAACCTTCAATCATTTGCGCAAAATCTAACCTGGTAATAAGAATCTTGTGTTACGATAGTATTTTACTATTTATATTACATCAAAGCTTTTCTGAGTATTACCATATTAGCTTAAGAATCAATTTAATGTTTTTAATATACATTTTTTCTGAGCATCATTTTTATAATTTTTTCGATCCCCTTTCCTGTATCTTCTGCCAAATATGGAAACACACATTCTCTCTCTGGTGATGTTTAGCATATACTTTACCTTCTCTCAACATGTTTGGATGTTTATGAAAGGAGATGATGACATTCTCTCTCTGGTGATGTATAGCATATAGTTTACCTTCTCTCAACATGTTTGGATGTTTATGAAAGGAGATGAATGACATTCTCTTTCCATTGGAGTTTCAAGATTTTTAAATTTAATTTTACAGTTCGTTATTCTAAAGAGTCATTGCATTTCAATCAAATAGCTAAGTTTTAAAATTGTAGATCTAGTGAATTCAAGCTTGCCTTTATACTTTTAACTATATACAAATCTTGTTTGAGTAGATTTAGAATTTTTTTTTAAATTATTTAGTTAGCAAACCCCAATTATTAGGGGTGTGCAAAGCTTCGACTTCACTTCGGGGGAAAAAAAAAGCGGCTTCGGCAGTTAATAATTTCCGCCAATAATGGTCAATCACAGCCATTCTGGAATGTTTTGTACCATACAAGACAATGGAATAATTCTTAAATAATTTATTTGTAAGTTGATTTATTAAAATTTTAAACTAAATATTAGAAACACTAGTGTAATAAGATGTTTTTCCAGTAATTTTAGTACCTAAATTTATATGAATAACCAAATTATGTATATTTTTTTTAATATAAAACAACTAATACAAAATATTCAAACCTCAATTCGGCTTCGAGAATATTTCATATATTCGATTCAAGTTTGCTTGGAGTTGAAAAAATGTACTTCGCACACCCTATCATTAGGGAAACTTGAGTTTTTCTTATCACTTCCACACTTTTTTTATATACATGTTGAGTTTTCCATTTAATTTGCTTAGTCAGTGATTAACATTTATCTTTTTCCTGTCAAAATTTTTAACTAAGATAAAAATAAATCTCAATGTCCACGAACAATGCTCCGATCAGATTATAGTGAGATTATAACTACACATTTAACAGCAAAGATGGCCTCTTATGGCATCACTCGTGTTAGACTGAACTACTTATGATGAGATAAGGTTAGAATTCGGTTGGTTATACAGAGGTTCGTTTTTCCTATATCGTATTTCAATCTACACAAATGCGAGTACACTTCCTATATATTTAACCTTCTTCATCCCTAACACTTTCACATAGTTAATACATACGTGGAACGAGGACACGAAGCTAAAAAGAAAAGGAGATCCTCAGCTCTTGTTCAAGGCAGGACCTATTAAGTTTCTTGGGAACTACACAAGGTACTGTATATGTGCGTAATCAATCATAAAATAAAAACTGCAAATTACCTTGTTAAAATGCTTTTCATTCAACTTATGTAACAAGAAGTGATTTCATAGTACACAAAATCCCCACTGCTTGCCTTAATTACAATCTTACCAACATAATTGTGACAAGAATTCCAACAGACACTATTGGAATTTTACAGAACATGAAAAGGAAAAAAAAAGTATATATTTATTTACACATTATAATGCAGGTTTAGCAACAAATAAATTTAATAATATAATAAATGTGATTGTACATCTAAAACAAAAACTAAAATAAGTCTTGCAGGAAAAATTTGATATAGTTCTCAGAGGAGTGTTAATTTGTGCATTACACTGTCAAAGCTGTACAAAATGAACAAATAATTGAATTTCATCAGAGCACTAATAATAGACTAAATGTTAAAACTTATATCAAATGAAATCTTGCATGAAAAGAAGAGTGTTCAAAAATAAAGTGATTCTGGTAATAATCGATACAAAAAGGGAAGAGGATGATGAGTTACATGCCCTGTACTCATCACTAGACATTGTTGGTATTATCAAGTTTCGCAGATTATGGTGGGCAGGACATGCAGCGCGAATGGGAGAAACTATTAATGTTCAGAGTATTGAATGGCAAACCTAAACATTTGAATGGACGTGAGCAAGTTGGGGTGTAATGAGGTGGACTGGATATAACTAGCTTGAGATAGGGATATGTTATATGTGACATACTTCTGTGAGTGCAGCAATGAACTAAGTAAATAAAACATGGATATTTATCAAAAAGTCATGGGGAAATAATGTTAAGTGTGTAGGCCTCATCTTCATTTCACGGTTTTTGAATCCATCTATTTGGTGACCGCAATAAGTTTATAGAAATGTGAGCCTGGCTGTTCTAGTAATATTTCAAGTTCGACTAGAATAAAACTATAACAGATGAAAGTAAAATGTTAACAATGTAATATTTATTTCCTTTTCAGGAAACAACCATTAAAAAATCAAAGCAACCAACCAAATGTCTGATCGCACACTTTGTCCAGCGGCTTCAATCTAAAGCGCAGACAATGTACTTGTTTCAATTCCATTAAGTCTTATTGTCTTTATACAATTTGTTCCCATCAATCTTACCTGTAATGCATAACTTAAAAATACAACTTCTATTTTTTTTTTGTTCTGATTATATCCACACCAAAATCTGTTAGGGACTTCCCTAACTAGCAGAGCTTAAAATATATCTCTATACAGAAGGAAATGTGATATTTTATTATTACAAACTTGATTAACTGCTCTAAGTGCAGAACACACGATCAGTATGGATACATAATTTCACACCGAGAAAAACCAAAATTATCCTGCAATTTGAAATAACAATATGAAGAGTCCTCGAAGATAAAATAAAAGCAAATAACAGGGTACGACAATAAAAATAGCATAGGTATAGCCATTTATTTACATTTTTTTTAAATATTAAGTTAGCCTATATAACATCCACTTTTTAAAAGTCTCTTCATTACTAATCTTGCGTATTAATCAAGATTTAGCAACAGCATTTCGCTTTTTTTCTATTTTTTTTATGCAATATTTTTCAATTAAAATTATCATTTCAGCATTTTGGAATGAATGTGCAAGTGGGTTTAAGGTGAGATTTTTGTTCTAAAAACACAATAACAGTTTAACAAGTAACTGAAAATAATGTAATTTTTAATAGATGTAAAAATAAGTTTGTAAGGGTCAAAAGAGGAATTTTTTTTAATTATAAAATTTAATGTGTGTTTTAACTGAGTATCCAATCAAAAGGTACTAATTTTGGTATCTGCCTAGAACGGGCAGGGTGGTATGTGTAAAACTGAATGGTTATGTGATATCGATGCTGGCAACTAGTCGAACTCTAAGTCCATGATGTTGAAGTCGGGGGAAGGATGCGAATGAGATGTGGTACTACTTCCAGAGCTCCCACCTGCGCTTGAACTACTGGTTGATGTTGAAGAGTTAGAGGACGTTGAGGAGGCACGGCTGCTAGCCGAATCGTTGGCAGCCCTGGAGAGCGGGAAAGTACATTTTTACTGTACCAGGCTTTACAGAATTTGATGTTAATTTAGATGTTAAAAAAATAGTATGCCTGTGCAACCCTTTGAAATATTGAATATGAATCTTTTTAAGATTTGGATTCAATTTAAAGTTTTAAATCTGTATAGAGAAATAGAATGAGTTATTGCCTAATGGCTACAATAAGACAGTGTAGCGACCTGTACAATAATGTAAAGTAAGTGATAGTAGAGACAACCAACCCGAAGGTAGGTTAGGTTAGGCCTGGATAGGGACAAACATACTTCTCTCTTCATTTCTTACTAGCTAGGCATAACCAACTAGCCTTTCAGATTAGCTTCCTTCACTATCACTTTACTGTTCCCAGCGTGTTGACCTGGGTCAGTGTTTTATTCAAGCCAGATATTTTCCACTATCGGCTTGCTAGGCTTGTCGTAGCTTCGTATCCCTTATAATCTAACTTAAGACTAGAACAGACACAACATCCAGTCCCCGGCCGTTAATTCATCACTGTGAAAGGGTAAACACACATTTTACCCATGATACAGTTTTCGGCCATGCCGGGAATCGGACCCAGGACCCTTAGCTCAGTAGATAGACAAGATACTGACCTTCACTAGTACTTACTTTACATTATTGTATAGTGTTTCTACACTGTCTTATTTTACAAATCTTAATAAAGGAAATATTTGACTTTGATTCAAAATTTTAAATCTAAATAAATCCTAGATTCGGATTTGATATATTTAGTTAAAAATTAGAATTTATAAATTATAATTCCTTAACAAATAAATATGATCAGATTGGAAAAGAGTTGCATGGTAAAATAAATATAGACATTAGTTTGAGTTCCAGGCCGTCAAGGAATCGTGTGGGACACAGATGTTTGTGAAAGGGACTACCTGTATTTTAATAATAAAGTATCCAGGCAGGCCTTTATGTAAATAGAGATCAACCTTTGTACTATGATTATAAAAGTGTTTTGATCTTTATTTGATGTTTCACTTTTTAAGGTTGGGACTATTGATTACATTTTATTCGATACAATTTTTTTAAGCGTTAAAGTTGATTATAAAAATAATATAAGAGTCGATTCAAATCCAATTATAAATTTATTTATTTTTTTGTCTGTGAGTCAATTCAGATCCAATTTGAAATTTCTTTTAAGCAAAAGATTCGAGTCAGTTACCCACAGTTTGAATTAGATTTTAAATTGAAAATCTTGGCTAAAGGTCTTCAGACTTTCAGCTCTGAAAATCTAATTTGCCAGTTAAAATGTCCCCACTGGCTTAAGATTCGATGGAGAATTTTTCCTACTAGCGATGGGTCGAATCCACTATTTCTCAAATCCGAATCAACATTTTATTTTTGAATATCGAATCCGAATCCTAGCAAATTATTATAAATTTTAATGATTTACAAATGGACCTATATGCCTACTGTAAATTAAGATTTATTTCAATTTTAATCAACCCCAACCACCCTTCACAAAATTCTGGTTAAAATCCAGCCAAATTAAACAATCTATACTAAGTTTAAATATGTTTACAATTACTTCAACAACATACTTAAAAAAAACTCTTAGTTAAAATCAATTTAAAAACAAATTAGGAGTTTGCAAGTCATTTGATTCTTAAAACGCGATTGTGCTTACTAAGTGATCAGATTGCCTGGATAAATTCTAAACAAATAGTCTATTAAAATTCGTAGGGTGGTAGGCATAAATAAACAGTGGACACTATTTATCTTTCATGAAACCCAACAAAATATCGAACTTAAGGATTGTTTGAAATAAATGGGGGTTCTTTGCATAGTTATAGATAATTGAAACCAGTTGGGTAGTAAGATTAGAATTAACAGTCATATTTATTTAATCATCACTCTGACGAGTAAACGTATACATCATGGTGGCTAACTTTGTATTGTGTGTAATGTGTTCCTATTTCTGTTAAAAAAAAGACTTAATTTGTTTTATTTATTTAGAGTTTAGATTTTCAGTTTTTGAAGAGTTTTAATGTGTCCATTAAAATACTTACAAGATTGTTCGTGAGGTGAAAGATTTAGAAGGGAGCATGCGCTCTAACAGTCGTGTCCAAGTTTTCCATAAGGGGGTCGGGTATTAGACACGTTAGATTTTCTACACCTAACAATTTTTTATTTTTTTTTATTATTCATGCTTATCTCTTTGGTCTGACAAAATAATGATTACGGATTAGGTTGTGCTTTTCAAGTAGGCCTAACTAAGTAATTTTTTAATTCTTTGTTTATGAGGTGAAAGATTCGACCATCAAATCCAGTAAAACACCGAATCCTCAAATCTCGAATGCTTGAGTGGCTCATCTCTAATTTAAATGCAATAGAATTATCTCAAGTTTTAAGCAGTTCAACTAATTTCTCCTTAAGGGGATTAACACCAGAAACATTATCAAAGGCGCGACAACAAAGCTATGATAGTGATTACAGTTCTTCTCACACTCGTAACGACTGCAGCGCTCGGTGGTTGAATGCATCACTAACATTGGGTCTGCCGTAGAGCACATATACTAATACTTCAATATTAAAATAAGATAGAGATGGGTAAAATTTAAATCTTCATTGTATCTCAAAATCTTGACTTCAAATCTGAATGTTAGAAAAAATAGTGACATAAGGATTACTCTACTGCAGTACTAAGTTTCTATAAAAGATAAATATACTAAATAAACTAGTTTTTTTATTTAGCAGAGCTTCTTACTACCTGTTCAGGTTATACACACATTTAATAATTGCACTAATGAGTTTGGAATGAGAAAGATTGAATTTAGATACAGTGTACCCACATTTGTGCGTAGAAAGAACAGAAAATCATTTAGGAAAAAAAAAACACCCTGAGTATATCTGGCCAGGATTCAAACATGTCATCAGCAGTCTTGTCTATTGAGAGAATAACAACTTAGACCATGCAACCACTGGAGTAGGTTTCATTTAATTAAGAAGTGATTTAATGGTATGGGGGTCTGGTTATGTTTTCCCTTTAATTATATTGTACTAAACGATCAAGAGATTGTCTCTGTGGTTAGAGTTCCTGGCTATGGATTCAGAGGTTCAGGGTTTAATCCCCGGCTCTTCTAGATTTTTCTGTGAATCAGTGGGTCTGGAACGGGGTCAGGCTCAAACTCAGCCTTGTGAGAACAAATGAGGAGCTACTTGAATAAAAAAAAAAGAGTAGCACTTCCGGTCTAGTAAACAGATTAAAAGCCAGAGGGTGTATTGTGCTGACCATATGACACCCTCTATCCACAAAGGTTGGCATTCTCCTTGCCATTAGATGGCGGCCACTTGATTGGTATAGCTCGATTGTGGGCTGACAACATGGAAGTGTTTTTTTCTAACTGCTAATAAGTAGTATAATAGCGCTAAAAAACAAACCTTTGTGAATTTTCCTGCGTGATTTAATAAGTCAAAATGTTCATCTTTACCAATAGCAGGCTCAATATATTAGACTTACCATAGAAACCTGTCGACAATGTAGTGTAAGTCATGTTATATTTGTCCTTGTCATACTTACCTCCACCTTCTTCCGTATATAAAATTACGTGTCTCAAAAGTTGTTCTTAACCCTTTCAGTGCCACAATTATCATGGATTCATGTGTGAAGAATGCCAAGGCTATTTCATCATGTATGTAAGAGAGTACAATAAAAAGTAACTTTGTAAAATGATTTGTCCAATTATTCTATCATTTTAATCTGTGTGTACTGTTCTATAAGAGAGGGGAATGTTTGTTCTAGTGAAATAATATCCATCGTGTAACATCAGAACTAGCGTAACAAATTGTAAAATGTTCAGAAAACCTTCAATAAAATCAAACACAATGATAGTAAACTGATAGTTGATATGTACCTGAAGAAGGCAGCCAAATTAGACCCCATACTGTTCATGCCACCCCCGCCAGACCCTGATTGGTCATCAAAGCCTTCCTCACCCATACTCTTTCTGCAGATAGGACAGGTTCCGTGCTGCAATCAGACCATGTAATTCTGAGTAAATATGTATCAGTTGTCAGTCTAGAGATTGGAAGAGATGTTTCCGTCTTGGAAAATTTTCAAGTCATTATTACTGTGAAATAATTTCAACTGATTAAATGGATGGTAATAATAAGAGTAATAATAATTAATGGTGGTGGTGGTAAAGAAACACCCACTTCGGTAGTCACACGGTCTTACGCGCTAATCTCGCAATAGACTAGATTGCCGATGATGGGGAGATCAGAGTTTGATCCCGGTCCGGTGCATCGAGGGTGTTTTCCCTAAATGGTTTTCCATTCTCACTCCATGCAAATGCGGGTACAATTCCTCTAAATTCAACCTTACTCATCCCTAACACATAAGTGTAATTAGTACATAAGCGTATAGCTCGAGCGGGTAGTAACACGCGGTGCTAAAAAAAAGTAGTAAAGAAACAAATGAATGTTAGCCTTTGTAAACCCGTTATGTTCATAAATCATACTTCAATTTTTTATCAACAATAAGTTAATTAAAATAATTTTAAGGTTGGCCTGACATTTCCCTCCCCCTTTATCCTCTGTGCTTCCTATATACCCCTCTCCCTTCTTATAACCCACTCGTCTCTTTATATTTTGAAGTATAATAGGCTCTACAATTTAACCCCACTACCACAAGCCGCCATAGCAGAAAATTTTCCCGATTCAAAATTCCCTGGAAAATGTTCATCTCTAGAGATGGGATGAATCCGCTATTTTACAAATCCTCTTCAGTTTACCTTCAAATACCAAATTTCGGAAATAATTCGAACATCAGAGGATATAAGATTATTACAAAATAATATAAAATATAAATAAATAGCCCCTCATTTTACTACCCATTCAGGTTATGTACTAATTATGCTAATGTGTTAGGGATGAGGGAGGTCAAATTTAGAATGAGAGTGAAAAACCACCCTTAGTACAACCAAATGTAATCGATAGTCCAGTCTATTACGAGAGTGACTGTTGACTTGAGTAGTGAAGTGGACTGTGTGTTTTGGTCACAATTAAACACATTATTTTGTTGATATATTTGTGCAATACATGTCATATAGCACTGTTTGAAATGTGTATATGCTGAAATATTTAAAGTGTAGCCGGCTACCGATGGACTTTGATACAAGACGACAATGTACCACTGCTCATGAACCAAGACACAAACAACGAGTGGTAGAAACAACGGTAAAAATGCGCACACACCACAAATAACCGCCAAACACAAAAGTTGTTGGCGTCAACACACTAAAGAGTATACATACACAGTTCAAATGATACACAATAAAAATATGCAAACATACAAGACTCTAACAGTGAGGTCTTAGACCACCGAAGCAAGTTAAATATAATCAGATGTTAACATTTTTTGCTAAAATACATTCATTATAATAGGCCTGACCAAATGCTGGCCCGCAGGCCGCATGCAGCTTTTAGCAGCATATTTTACTTTAAAAAAATTGTTAATAGTGTACAAGCCTAGTTTCCACGTGTGCGGCCCACACACAGTTTAGGAATATAAATTAGGCCCTTGAGCTAACTTCAAGATGGACAGCCCTGCAATATAACATTCAAAATACTGGTACTAAACTAATAATCTGAGGTCTGGTTGTAAGTTTTTCCTATATAAATAGGAATTTTCAGAGCTCTTATTTCAAACTAAAGTTTAAAAGTAGAAATCTAAAGAAATCTCGAGTCCAATATTTTCTCGGGCATCCTTAAAGATTCAAGGATCACATTCCTAAACTTTTCTGAACATTCCCTAAAATGTCAAATGGTTGAAGATCTCCAACGTTGGATCCTACTTACAAGTTCTAGCCATGGAACGATGCAACCTTCATGATAAAAGTGTTCACACTTTAGTTTGCGCACCGGCTCGCCTGCTCTAAAGTCTTCCCAGCACACCGAGCATTGCAGGCTCTTACCTGGACAAGGCAAACAGCAAACTTGAATTTATTACTGAATGTATCTTCAATGAACACAATATTCCCCTCTGTGTTCAGACACGTTACATCGCAAGAAGAGTAGGAGCGTGCCATAATAAGTACTAGAAAAATCAAGACAAGAGTAAAGTTTTACAATATATAAAGAGACCAGAACATGCTCACCAAATTTAAAAAAACTTTAGTACCTACTCAAAATTCTCAATTTCATCGGATTGAAAATTTGTAGTTAAATTATTTTGAATCAATTTCAAAATATGATTTCATGGCAAACACTCCCTCAATATAATTTCTTTTTATATGATGCAAATAATGTATTAAAACTTGAACAGCTATTCCTGATGTTTGACAAAAGTTTTATTAGAATCATTGCTAAACATCAATAATTGAACAGCTATTCCTGATGTTTGACAAAAGTTTTATTAGAATCATCGCTAAACATCAATAATTGAAGCCTCAAGACAAAAACCAAATGTATTCTAAAATTATTGAACATCTATACTAAATTTTGTTAAAATTCCAATGTTGTATGATGCATAGCTTTTTTACAAACAATCATATTTCATGTTTTGGTGTATGCATGGATCTAATACAGAAATTTAACTTTCTCTATAAGAAAATCTTCTTTTCGCTTTATGAGGTAATATTTTATTATATTTGTAAGAAGGTACAGGAAAGGTGGATAGAGACACATAGAAGGGACGAACACAATCTGGCTTTTACAATTAAAAGAAGAACACAGTTCACACTTTACACTGCTGACACTGGTTGCCTCTCAAAGAAAATCAACCGTCACCACCCAATCCCTGACCTAGGTTTCATTCTATCGGAACTCATCAAGGAGGAGTGTGAAACGAGTAACACAACTTTCTAAAAGAGGAAACAAAAATCCACCTTTCCTCTATTTTCTTCCAAATATAATACAGTTACCTCATAAAATGAAAAGAGGTTTTTCTTATAGAAATATATTATATACTTACATCCAATGTCCGTTATGTTATTCCTTTTAGAGGTTCCTGTCTGTGTGTCCTATCATTCTTTACAATTTACCATTCTCTCCCTTTTGTGTTTTTTGGTTTCCTCTTTTAGGAAGTTGCGTTGCGCGTTTCACACTCCTCCCTAATGAGTTCCGATAGAATGAAATCTAGGTGGGAATTAGGTGGTACTGATCAATTTTCTTCAAGAGGCAACCATTACCTCTTTGTCCAGTGTCAGCAATGTAATGTGTGAACTGTATTCTTCTTTTTATTGTAAAAGCCATGCTGTGTTAGTCCCTATTATATGTTTATATCCACCTTTCCTGTACCTTCTTCCAAATATAATAGAAATTTAACTTTGTAGCACAAATATTGCTCTATATTAAACTCAAACTAATAAAACTGTTTTTATTCTAGCTCGACTCATATGTAGTAAAAAGATATCTACTCACACACTCCTAACACAGAATCAATGTGAACTTACAAGCTAAAGAAAGAGGTAAATTGAAATGAAGATGTTAAATGATCAGCTTCATGTCTGTGGAGCTCAACAACCAGATGCAGGGATATAATCTGCTCCGTTGATGTGCAGTATGAGAAATGGAACGTTAATTCTAAACGGTAAGAGCACCATAAAGCAGGAAAACACTCAACAGAATGGTCGACGAATAAAAATTCTTTAAATTGACACGACAGCTAATGTTGGACAAGAAGGTGCCAGGGGGAATTTGACACGACAGCTAATGTGGGACAAGAAGGTGCCAGGGGGAATTTGATACGGCAGCCAATGTGGGACAAGAAGGTGCTAGGGGGAATTTGATACGGCAGCCAATGTGGGACAAGAAAGGTGCTAGGGAGAATTTGATACGGCAGCCAATGTGGGACAAGAAGGTGCTAGGGGGAATTTGATACGGCAGCCAATGTGGGACAAGAAGGTGCTAGGGGGAATTTGATACGGCAGCCAATGTGGGACAAGAAGGTGCTAGGGGGAATTTGATACGGCAGCCAATGTGGGACAAGAAGGTGCCAGGGAGAGCCAAGATGAGTCTATATAAGCTATACACTGTCTCAATTTTTTACGTACAGTTTAGAAACTTGCACAGTAAATAAGAAATAGCATGTGAAATGAAATTTTTAGTAAACATTTTGAAGAAGACAAGGAAAGATAGAGTAAGGAACGAGGACGTGTGAGAGGAGTAAGAGGAAAGGTTACGGTCACTAAGGCTCTGATGGTTTGGCCATGTGAAAAGAATGGAAAACACAAGAACACCAAGTGTATATATGGAAAGAAAGGTTGGGGGCAATGAGCCAGTTGGTCTACCCAGGAGGTGGGTGGACCAGATAAAGTAAAACTAAGTAATGTGGTGAAGAATATAAACAGTGTGTATATTTTAAGGCTATGAGTGAATCATATTAATAAATATTGTAATTGTAATACAAAAGGCAGCCCAGTGACACACAAGGTAAAGAGACAGTAAAAGTAGAGTGATAAAATAAAAGGTGAAGCTAAAAGATTTGTTTTGATGCGGGGTTTTGAGCTTTAAACGGTTCAGTCAACAAAATATCTAAATAAAATTTCTTAAGGCCTATGAGAAATGTCAATTAACTTATTATAGTTTTTTCTTCTCGATTTCTTATGATCAATCAAAGTTAGTTTTCAGTCCAGAAAATATATTTCCATTGATAAAGAAGAATTAAAATGCGTATTTGATCTGGCTACTATGACGGTTATATTGTTATCAAAGGCAAGGAATTAAAATTATAGAATTAGAAATCAAGCTGTGATTTTTTTCTATCCATATCAATTAGTTTTGAGTTATAGTTTGTTTTGTTTTTTGCCATTTTTAGCCAAAACAAGTATTTTATTTACCAAATTTTAATGAAGAAATACAAAATTTTATTCTATGAATAACGATAATTTCATTTACCACAAACCAGTGTCTAATTATGTGTCTAGATTCGAGGTAAAATTATCACTCGAGCCAAACTCAACTAATACCTTTAACTCACCCACTTGATCCAGTGTGATTAGGACTATGGGAATCTCATCTATCTTGTCCCGGGCAAGAGGAGGTGGTCCAGTTCCATCCATCTGATTGAGAAGCTGTGTCACAATGGCGTCCAGACCCTCCCTCCCCCACGCGTAGTCCCCAGGGTTGCCCAAGAAAAACCTAAGACAAAGGAGGCACATCATTATATCTCCGCACAGCAAGCACACATAGTTGCTCTTGTTAGTCTAAATCACAGGTTAGGGATGGGACCGGCGAATCCTCAAATCCTTAAGGATATTCAAAATTCAATGATTCGAGAAAATTTCAGATTCAAGACTCAAATCCTTAAAAACAAATTATATCAATTTTTTAAGTGAAAATTGGTTTAGAGCTTTAATACCGCGTAATGATGGTTCAGAACCAATTATAATTATAAAATGTACTTAACAACCATGCCCCTGACCAGTAATTTAACAATTAAATGAATGTTATAGTGAATGGATTATAAGAAAGAATGTTAACATTTGGTTAATATTTCTATTTTATATTATTTTATATTTCCTCTTATGTACTTTTTTTTTTTTT
>CABFWB010006626.1:18650-31540 GCA_902151455.1 Timema bartmani
TTTTTTTTTTTTCAAGATTCAGATTCAAGAGTTGAAAAGTCAAGAAGAATTCGCCCCACAATGCAAAAATTGAAAAATTAGGTTGCTCAATCAAAAATTTTAAACACAAATTGTTTGAACAAGTTTTTATTCAAATCATGTAAACTTTAACTTCTCAGTTACAACTGCCTCTTATGCAAATAATAGTTCAAATTGAAAATTTAAAACAATTTAATGCAAAATTTGTCAATCCTTTTGTATGACAAGTTGCAGAAACATTGGCTGAATATCTGAGCTAGATGTAAATGCGTCATTCTCATAATGATATGCAGGGAATACCAAGGTACAGCCAGCACATGCCATCGGGGAAATGTATATTTTACTGTGAGCTCACACGTTCGCCGAAAAACTAACGTAGAACAGAAACGTAGTCACGTGACGATCTTTAAGCCAATCACAAAAAGATTTTAGCCATATCAGCGCGAGCTGTTTTGATGAAGTTAAACTCATCTCTACTTTGTCCGCTCTGCCATAGATGTTTGGCATGGGAGAACCAATCAAATCTCAGAACCAACCATCTCAAATCAGTGTGCATGCATATTTGACAACTCGTGCGCTCTACAGCCAGAAGCGAGCAGACAGCTTCGTTGTCCTTTGTGAAGAGATTTGAAATAACTTGTTAATATAAAGCGTGTGTATCGATGTAGTGGGTTGTGCCACGACACAGCGTTATAATTTAAAAACATCCACCGCTAGAATGATCTAAAATAGATGTTTATCCACTAGAAAATAAGATATTTTAATAATCAGCTGTTTTAAGTTAGCGGTGCATTGCATCATGGGTCAACATACAGCGAGTGAATTGCTACACCACTCAAGAAGATTGTGCTTTCTATTTTTGGCGAACGTGTGAATCAAGATTTACTGCACGAGCTGGCACACTCAAATTCAACACACTTTTATGGCCAATCCATCCCTTGTGGCGACAAGGTTGACCACCCTGGGCCTAAGTTGTGCCAATCTGATAATACTATGAGAGGAATCAGGTTGATCTTGGGCCACTGTTTACTGGTTTCTAGCATATACTTTACTTAGATCTAGCCGGCCACATAATGATCAAGCTTTCAACTTGATTTTTGCCATTTTTTTATGCCATATTGATTTTCACACCAAGACAAATTAAAAGATTAATTTTTAGAATGAATATAGAGGTAATTTGAGTAGTTGAACTCACATTAGCAAGAAGAGGTAGGGGGAAACCCTCCTCAGTGTATCTAAATAAGATTCAAACCTCGACCTCTCTATTACCGGCTAATATTTTTCTGGAAAGTAGATGCTGCAAGTTAAGTGTAACAAATTGCAATATTCAAAGCTCCCACCCTTTCTGAAGATTGGAGGAATATCTAAGAACCTGCTTTGGTGGCTGATTGGTATAAGACATCACTCTCACAAGTGACAGGAAAATAGAGGTTCGAATCTTGGTCGGGTGTACTGAGGGTGGTTTATCCTAAATGATTTTCCACTCTCCTTCCACAAAAATGCAAGTACACTTCTCTATATTCAACCTTCCACATCCTAACTTATTATATTACAAGGTGTCTACCGAGTTGGTGAAACAAATATTAGTGACTTTTTGGTGACTTTTTTTAACCACAAATCCTTTGGGTAAACGGTTGAACACTATATAATGTATATATATATATAGGCATAACACACTTGCACACAACATTAAACTTTAAACTAGATGGCAAACTGTCCTTGGTATCGATGTTAAAACAATCTGGCAACTTGTGGCTAGCGCATGGCATCATAGGTAGTGTGTTGCGCAACTTTCCTGTTGTTACAATGCATGGGAAATTCAAACAGACCAAAATATTGAAAATTCACAACTTTTCAGGGACTTTCCTTTAATTTTCCCTAGTTTGGTTTGATTCGAGCCAAGGTCAGAAAGCAATCTCTACAAGGTATCCCGATCCAATGACCCTGAAACGCTGTTCCTTCTCTAGAGAAGCCCACTCCTAGTTTTGGTTGGTTACCTTCACTCTCAATTACTTTGCATTATTGTACAGTGTTTCTGTTATACCGTTACCGTACCCACTTTGTTAGGTCCTCCCAGCCAAAACCTTCTATAACCGACCCTCAAACTTCATTGGTACAAAACATATCCCAACAAGTGTATAGAATAGTAAACAGTTAGCCACATATCATACTAGGATGCCACGGCAGCTATGTTGGCAGCGCTGCCATTGGAGCGGTGTCTCATCGCCCAGAATGGCAGTGGTGCCAGGTGTGTGATGCACCATTGGTTTCTTTGTTTCGTGACCGGCAATGCTGCCAGCATAGCTGCCGTGGCATTCTAGTGTGATATAGGTCTTAGTCATTCATCACCAAACACACACAATGCAAAATAAAGAAAGAAACTTTTTTCATGGAGCTCAAAATTACAAGCCCATAAATCTTTTAAGCCCAAACCCTATTTAAAGCCAAGTATATATTTAAAGCTTGGGCTCTAAGATGGATAGCCATAGTAAAAACCAATTTTGTAAATAACATGTGAAAAACTACACAAGATTCAAACTCTGACCTTGTTAGTGACATTCCACCATATGGCTAGCCTGATTTCTTAAGACCATTAGACCACCGGTGAGGGTAGCAGTAGCTCCTAGATCATTGCTCTTGGTTTGTAGTGAGAGGGAAATTTTAACTTTTCCTTCACTTCTTCAGGGCATGTTATGAATCATGCATGGGAATGGCTCTTAATGTCCTAATAATAATGATTTGTGTTTGTTGATTGGGAGTGGGGTAGGCGCGGGGGAGTTGGAGGAAAGAGTTTCCCACTGCAAGGCCAGAAAACAAATTTGGATGCTATTCAAATCTGCAGGCACCAGGGATTTTTTTTTGTCCCCACATCTCAGAGTTCATTCAGGTTAAACGTATACTTAGCTAATGTGTTAGGTATGAGTAAGGTTGAATTTAGATTAAATGTACCTGCATTTGTATAGAGAGTGTAAAACCATCTAGGAAAAACGACCCTCACAACAAAGCAAGATTCGAATCCCAATCTTCCTATCTGCAGCAATCCAATTCATTGTGTGATTGAGGCTTTTGATTATTCGACCCCCGAAGTGAGTACCAGCGAATTAAACTTAATAATTCGATGCCATTCTTTACCTATATTCATTACTCAGAACTCGTGTTATTTATAGAAGGGATGCAGTGTACTCACACTGGACCGTTAGCCCCACGGCCTGCCGTCACAGTGCCCCAGCCCACGCCAGTAAGATTCACTATAAAGTCTTGGATCAAGTTCTCTATTGGCGCCATCTGTCGATTGGCGCGAGGACCCCTGAAATGTACACATAACTTTAAACATTGTTCAGTGAACAGTGGCATCTACTTTTAACAAGATCAGTTTAAAGATCAACAAGATTCCAATTTTTAGAATTAGAATCAACTGGTTTTTGATCCTAGTCTTAAGTTTAATAATAACCATATTAATATTGACTAGAATTGTGCAAAGCTTTCAAATTTCTAATCGTCTCCAAAAAAATATAAGCTTTGACTTTGCTCTGAAAAAAATGTCAGCTTTGGCAATCGCAATGCTTTGAATTACAAATATTAACATGTAAAATATTCCATTAATGTTAAATTATTGCTATTCTGAGCTATAAAATACAAACTAATATTTATATAACAAACTCTTAACTGAATTTCATATTGTGACAACTATATTTATCAGATTAGAATAAAATATTACAAACAAATGTAAAATATAACATTTTCTAATAGATTTTGGTGAATAAAGTTGTATAAATAAACATAATATTCTATTTTTCATATGAATAACAACTAGCAAAAAATATTCAAACTGAGTCATGTTTTATATTTGAGTTAATTTTTAATAGAAAATTTGGACCTTGCACCCCCCTCTTAGATAAAATAGCTTTCTGGATTTCCTGCCAAAGTATGAAATTGTGGCTGTTTTGAACCTTACCAAGTAGTGGTGACTAAACAACCCATAATATATTTTCAACTGATATAAGATAATGTTTAGAGCAGAAATCAGTAAATATACAAAACTGATTGTTAATATCCTACAAAAAATAGGATATGAGTAACAATAATTCTTGATTAGAAAAGGGATTTCCTAAGTTTTTGTTTGGACCAAGCTAGGGGTATGCAAAGTCAACTTTTTTCAATTTGAAGCGAACTTGAATCAAATATATAAAATATTCTCAAAGCTGAATCAAAGTTTGAGTAATTTTTTTTAGTTGTTTTATGCTTGAAAAAATATTAGTGCAGTTATTTATATTACTTTATGCACCAAGATTACTTGTAAAATATTTTATTGCACAAGTGTTTGCAATATTTTGTTTAATCTGATAAATCAATCTACTATCTCAACTTACAATACAATTACTTTAGATTTTTTTCCATATGAATTATAATTTGCTATGTATAAAACAGCTCAGAATGGCAGTTATTGAATATAAATTGAATATTTTAGCTATCAATATTTTTAATTGCCAAAACTACAAAAACAGAATTTTTTTTCTCCAAGCGAAGTCAAAGCTGATATTTGATTCCAAGCCAAGTTGAAATTTCTAAGCTTAGCACAACCCTTAGACCCAGCCTAGATATTTACTTTACTTAACTTTACTTTATACTTTTCTTTACACCCTTTAGTGTTTCCAGCTTGTAGCTCCATATGTCTTATAATCTATCTTAAGACTAGGACAGGCACAACATCCAGTCCCCGGCCGTTAATTCATCGCTGTGAAAGGGTAAACCCATATTTCATCATTGATAAATTTTTCAGTCGTGCCGAGAATTAAACCTGGGACCCTTAGCTTAGTAGATAATCACGCTACCGACTGAACTAAGGTGTCGGAAGCTATATTTACTAAAAGCTAAATTGATGCACAAAATTGTTAGTAAAAAAAAAATCTGATAGTATTGATTTACATTTCAAAAGAGAAAATTACCTTCCTTTTAGATTATTATAATGCATTTATCAAAAGGTGTTTTACAAACTTTTAGTGGTGAAATGTTATTTAATAAGGATGTGCGGACAATAAGTTTCCCATCTTTGAAAAATTTCCAAGGAAGAAGAAAACTTTGATGGATAAGATAAAAAATTTAGAAAGAGCAAACTAAATATGACCTGTTTCAACATTTAATCGTTTTTAGAACATCTACCAAACAGTATTTTAACACAGGCTTGTGAGTAAATTACATCTATAACGTAAACATAGAAAAATTCAGATATTTCCAGATAAACTTTTCTCTTTACCTCGCTGAACTTAATGGATTATTTAAAAATTTAAAATGACAATAACAAAAACCTCATCTTTACTTCGACTTTTCTTGGAATGTTTCTTAAGTTTCACTTTGCATTTAAAGAGTGACTTTCGCACACTCCTATTATTTTGCAGTATTAAAGGGATAGGAGAAACTATTAATGGCTCAATTACTATTTTTAGCTGTTATATATGGAAGAGGGTAAAAGTAAGAGGGGTGGAAAAACATAAAAGGGAACAAACACTACCTAAGTGAATTAAACCAACATAAAGCTAATTCTAATGTGAAAACTCATCCGTTGTTACATCTGCAATTAAAAGAATGGACATTCATAATGTAACTGTAACATTATGTTATTGACAAAAAAAACTTTGGGAAAACTTTGCTGCCTCAAAGATATTGTATTAGACACTGCAAGACACACACAGACTTAAAAATAACATATCTGTCAAAATGGTGCGTTACCTGCATAACATGTGGCAAGATGCTCTTCTGCATTTGGTTTTCTCCGTCTGTCATTAGTAAACAATTAGCATCTAAAACCTGTTTCACATGTTCACCGAAACTAGAATGCAGAGCAATGTGTTGGCTCGGCTTGAATAATATAACAATAGTAGCTAATAGTAGCGTTTATTGAACAATGACACTTTTACAACACCAACTAGAAAAAGATGATTGCCAATAGGTTTTGTTTTTGAGCGGCTTAACAGATGTTTCAGGTTATTATGACAATGTTGGGGTTTTTTTGTATCGCATCTTACTACTTGCTCTGAGTATCCATATTTGATCATGCTAATGGGGTTTAGAAAGGTCGGGGCTATAAGGTAAATTTAAGTTCGCTTTGTATGAAGGGAGGATGGGAAATCATTTAGAGAAAAAACACCCCATACCAGGATTTGAACAGTGACCTTCTCGTCACTAAAAACCAGTTAATAGTTTGATTAGTTTTGTTTGAAGAGGATAGCGCACATTTTTATGGGAGTATAATTATGTATGCATGGAGTGAATCATTCAGAGATCAGCATGGTACACAATAAACAACGCTGAATATTTCAGCTTGGGCAAAGCAGAACACGAAAATCTTGAAGATGGTTTGTAGCTTATTTTGAGAATCTGGAGCCTTTGTTTTCAGATCTTGCCAAGTGGTGAGCATGTTAACCCAAAAAAACTGTTTTTGAATAAAATTTAAAGACTAAAATTATGTTATTTTATAGTTGGGTCGAGTTCACTATTTTACAAATCTCAAATCCAAGTCTCCAATTTACCTTCGAATCTCAAATCCAAATCTTGGAAAAAAACTTATGACCATAAGAAGAAATATAAATTTAAGAGAATAATAGAAAATACAGTTAATAGTAACTAATGTTAAGTCCTTCTAATAGTCCATTAAAGCTCTAAGATCAATTCCACTTAAAAAATTGGGGGAAAATTAATTTTTTTAAGTATTTGAGTGTTGATAGAATAGCACGCCAACCATAGATAGATTGAGAGCTCGAAAAGTGTGGTTTACTTTTTAATATCATGAATGCTTTCAAAATGTCAATTTTTTTTTCAGTTTAAAAAAAGATATTGTTTAGTAATGTATGATTTATAAAAAATAAAGAATGATCCATTGACCAAATCTGCACAAAAAAAACACATCAAAAACTTAAAAATACAGCGGGTTTCCCATACCTGATCTAAGGCATCACTCTCGCAATAGACTGGATTACTAACGACAAAGGGATTGAAGTTCAGATCCCTGTCGGATCTACTGAGAATGATTATTCCTAAATGGTTTTCCATTTTCCATTCACACAAATGCAAGTACACTTTTTCTAGAATCAACATTTTTCATCCCTAGCACATTAGTAATATGTGTACTATCCAATCAGGTAGTGAGACGCAGTGGAGGGAAAAAAATCCTGGTGGCAATGTAGCCCGCTTTTGGTGGGTACTTTGTATACATCTCCGCATTGTGCAGCACTCGCATAAGGAACCTGCGACTGACCTGAGGCCTGGTGGCAGGCACTAGAAGCTCTCACCCAGCATGCATCGTCTCCTCACCTGTTGCGAACAGTCCGGGACATCACACTGCCGTACCTTCCAGGTCGGCGTGTGTCCGGCCCGCTGGTGTCTCGTTCGCGGCCGCGCACCACGCGCCTGTCCTCAATGCCTGCTCTCCGCTCATCCCCGGGTGCATGACCCACACTCAGAATCTGTACCAAGTCCCGACTTAGGTCGCCGCTAAGCCGTTGATCCAAAGCTTGGGCCAAATGCTGCTATCACAAGGAATTATAAAAAAAAATATCAGAATTTAGGCTAAGATGGTTCCTGTAATATTATATTTATTCATAGTGGCTTGTTATAATTATTCTTGCTAACCTTGATCTTATTAAGAATAGGCACATCTGACCTAAAGAAAATTACTAAATCTTTGATGTATTCATACATCAAGTCATGTGATCTTCATCTGTCACTTTTGATAGATATTATCAATAACTATAAAATAACAATAATAATATGGTAAAATGTTATCAATGTTGCCCAAAAAAAAGTGCTTGTATTTTCTAAAAGGTGCTCTAAGTGTTCATTTGTAAGAAAATTAAGGTAAATATTGTCAAAATTTGCAGTAGATGAAATTACAAATAACACAAACTTAAATATACTTTTGGTTTTTTTTAGTAATTAATCACGAGCCCTTCCTATAATAATTATGCTCATATTTTCTGACTTTTGTCAAAGCAATTCAACTGTTGGAAAGACTATAAACATACCTCAAATGTAGGGAAGTTTTCCACATCCATATCATCGCCAATATCCTCAACTTCGGGTGGGGCATCTATTTTCTCAATAAAGCCACTGTAGCAAGTAGGACAAGTAAAGTCCTGAAAAAAGAGAAAATCTGAATTGACAAGTATACACCAACTTAAGTGGACAGCCCATCAAACCAGTGGTTTGAAGTGTAGAACCACCAGAGTGCTCGCTGTGCTTGACTTTCACTGACAGGGAAGTCAGAGTTTGATTCCTGGCGAGGTACAATGTCACATGCCATTTTTCCCAAGGTCTTCCCAGACTAATAATGTTTTTAGCACCGTGTCTTAGTACCTATTTAGGTTGTACAAATATATACTAGGACGAATTATGTTATGTGTTAGGGATAAGGAAGGTTTATTTGGAATAAGTGTATCCACATTTGCATGGAGGGAGCATAAAAAACCACCCTCAGTACACCTAACACACACTTCAGTGGCCAAATGGTCTAAGGTGTCACTTTAGTGTTAGACTGGCCAGCTGATGATGGGATGATTAGGGTTTGAATCCTGGCAAAGTCTACTGAGGGTGTTTTTTTTATAAATGGTCTTCCACACAAATTCTGGTATATTACCTCTAAAATGCTTCCTTCCTCATCCCTACACCATTAAAGAAATTATCATGTGTATTGCCTGGACGCAGTCTAAGAAAGAAAATACACCCCAATGGGGTTCAAGCCCCAACTTTCCCGTCATAGGAAGTTCTGTCTATTGCGAGAGTGACACCTTAGACCATTCAGCCACCAAAGCAGGTGAATAATGTATTAACCCATAGATCAATTAATAAAAACCATCCACCTAGGTACTGTATCCCTTTCATCCTTTCAATTTTGAATTTATTAATATTTGGCAAGAGCAGGCTATATACTTAGGGAAGTTTAATTCTGTGTTATAGACATAAATTAAAACATATATTAACCAAATTATTATTATGTATAAATATATTATTAGGTTCCTTTTCAGCCTATCTTGATTAGAACTTCTCTAAGATAATTACTCGGCTGACTTGATTAAGCCTTCCTACCATTCCATTTGCTAATAAATTAGAATCTCAATTAATATATTATTTATGTTCTTTACCCGATTCCTATTTTGAAACCATGCCTAACACAGACATACGATCTTATAGACTACACTGAGAACAGCACCAATGTAGCACAAAATTGTTCAAGTTGTATTGATGTAACCTAACTTTCAAAAGTTTTCTCTTTATTATACTAGGCCAATATTAGGTCTGTCAAATCCTAATTTAGCGATTGGTTTGACACTTGTGGGTTGCTAGTAAAATAAAGAATGGTTCTGATGGCAGAATAACATTGCCTTTGGGTAAAATGTGACAAATAATATGACATAAAATTTTATCGATACAAAATATATATTATGCGATTTATAGAAGTGGTGCTAAATTTCATATTTAAAATGCATTACTAGTTGAAAATCACATTTGATCATAATGCAAATTTTCAGATTTTGAATTCTTGACTTAAAATTATCATTTCTGTAGGTAAGAAGTAAAAAATTAAATACACAGCAAAAGTGTTAAAAAATAAAAGAGCATGTGTGACTCGGTGAGTGGATAATGTTGAGGCAAAGGGAGTATGCAAAGATTGGGAAATTTGGAGAAAGTTAGTGAGAATGGATTTAAGTACAAATTATTTTTTTTTAGCTATGTGCAAAGTTTCTTGCCTACCCTGTAAGGGAATATATTCATGTATGTATGCATGTATGTATGTATGTATAAAGCCAGAATTAAATTTTTAATGATATGGTATCTTAAGTAAAATAAAGTGTATCAAATATGATAAGGCTTACACATAACAAAAGTAGTGTAACACAAGAGTCCGACTTCCTAGATTAGGCTCTTCTCCTGATATAAATTTGATAGCATTTGGCTAGAATCAATTCCAATACATGGAAAGATAAAAGATAGTGCAAAAACTTGCAAAAAGGTGAATAGTAATAAAATGTGTGAAAAGGTGAAAAACATTCAGACCACCCAAACAAAAACGGTCAAATACTGTATAGGTATTTCAGGTTGTTACAAACACATTGATGTGATTGTAAATAGGCCTAAACTCTCATAATTACCTAACAAAAACTTTAGAAGTATAATATGCTTAAAAGGCCTAGGATACATGGAAGTAAATATCAAAATTATATTATGACATTGAGTTTTTTCTTAGGCTTCTATACTTTTAGAGTAGGCTCATCTAGGCTAGCTTTAGATTTTACAAAATAGCCAGTATATTTTTATGCATTTAATAGATAGAATGGACACTACATTATAAAAGAATAGTCTTAAAAAGAAACTTATATAAACACTTTGAATGTTAAATCTACTTTTATGTGAGGCCTAGGCCCTAAATCATTGATTTGTCAACAAAGGCATTCTCCAAATGGAGTGTATCGCTTTTGGCAGTTTTGGGAAAATCTAAAGACATTTTGTCAATACATCAATGCATAATTTACATAAATATCTTTTAAATAGTCTATGATTTCTGTGATTCGAATGTAGGTTTATTTTAGTAGAAGATAGAAAATTGATTGAATATGTACAGAAATCCCCAAATAATAGGCTTCTACCTATTCGTCGAATATAGGAACACATTAAAAACTATTTGTGACATATTTCCAAATGTCACTCAAGTCAGGCAGGTTGGGCCCACTTTGACAAACCCTATTTTGATTAAGACGTAATTGTGGTGAAATAATTCAGCATAGGAGTTAAAATACACTGAAGCCAGAGTACACAACAAAAATATTAAATGTTGAAATAATTTCATAAAACTGAGCGAGAAAGATCAATACAACACAAATATGAGCTAAAGCTGTCCATTATCTAGGACTAACTTGAACCTAATTTTAAAACCCAAAATACTATTATAATAACGTTATAAGTACTCAATTGTAAACATAGTTTATAAAATGTATCAAATCCTAACATTTACCGGTAAAACACTGGGGATTTCTGCACTACATTTATGGCAAAAGAATTTTGATATTGAAGAATCTTCTACTGCAGCTTCGGCCATGTCTGTTACGAATTAATGCAAAGATGGAATCATGTAATCAGAAAAAAATAATCCCAAGTTCACGTGAAGCAGATATTATCACTGCTCTCTACTGGTTAAACATAGTAACCATCTTGGAAATACATTAAGTCAATGGTTGAGAATAAAGGTTTTTTTATATATTGGTCTGCTAGGATGGCATATATCTTTACTTCGTAAATACATTTTGGTACCTATCTTAAGAAATGCACATATTACAGTTGTATTAACAAAGTATAAATATAAAAAATTACTTTCAAAAATTTGAGAAAATGCAATAAGTAATCTGCACGGTGATTAAATTACAAGGTAAACAATTAATAACAGAGAATATTAAATAAATTGTATACCTTATGTTTAAATAAACAATAAATCTAATGATTTACATTCAGACTGTATCATTGATCTCTATAATATAACTGGATGGACATCTGTGGTTGAAATTTTCGAGCTGTCGTATTCCAATGATCTCTATTAAAGTTGGCTCTTAGCTTGTATAGCCTATTGCTTTCAGAAGCCATATTATATTTAATGTTAGATAACTATAATGAGATAAGATCACTAAAAACCTGATTAATTTTTTCGAATGACAAAGTTTGTGTAAAAGTCTTACGGTCAGACGATCATTTAGCTTAAAGGATTGAAGGAAGTTTTACTATTCTAGCCTAAATTGACTTGTTTAACGAAAGAAGTATTTATTATTGAGCTTTGTTACGCTCTTCAAACCTTTTACTAACCCATTCATTTCATTTAAATAATCATACATTGATATATCACATATATTCATAAAAATTAGCGAATATGTAACATTGCCTTTTTTTGTGTGAATGAGAGAAAGAGATACCCGAAAGTTTCCTTCTCTCTTATACAATGGTGTGCAGACACCAGCTTGAAAATTTTAGCCATTTATCTCTATTATATAACTAGCTGGACATCTGTGGCTGAAATTTCAGAGCTGTTGTCTGCATACAATTGTGTAAGAGAGATAAAAACCTTTGGGTATCTCTTTCTCTCCTACATCTATACAAGACAAGGTGGCATTTTGACATCGTTCATTAATTTAATTGAATATATGAGATACATCAATGTGTGAGGAGGTCAATGATATCAGATTGGGATTATTACTAAAAGCAGGGTTTATTAAATACCGTAAATATTTTAAGCAACAGCGGGGAACCTTATTTGTGTGGGTGGGATGTTTGGGAAGGGGAGGGTATAGATTTAACGACTTTATTTTCAGGGAACACCCCTTCCTCTTTTGTCACCGAGCTGTAGCTCTGGACCAAAAGGGAGGGGGGTGAAATAAGGAAGAGAGATATTGCTCTCACCTGCCCAATTGGAAGGTCAAATAAATGGTCAGTTTCCATTATTATTGTGGATAGTCCCTTAACATTCTCGCATGATGTAATTTTTAGAAGAGGCTTTCGCCCCCTCTTCATATGGACATTTCTGTATTTTAACATCTATCAAGGATAGAGAGATAATTTCTTCACCGGTATTCATTAAATGGGTCGACCGTAATTATGAAATGTTTTTGGTGAGAAATTTTTTCAATTTTGTATGCCCCCAAGTACAACTATTCATCTAAAAAGTAGAGAGATAAGATTTCTTCGCTAAAATTTTTAGGGATGAACACACTTTCCAATGAAAAGTGTTGTCTGAGAAAATCTAAATGTTGGGGGGTTTATGTCCCCCCAGGCCACAGAGAAGGAAAGAACATATCCCCAGCCGCTAGGTTAAACGTGTTGCGCTCCTTTTCGAGGCTTTA
>CABFWB010006627.1:7991-31537 GCA_902151455.1 Timema bartmani
GGAAATTGTTTTGACATTGTTTTATACAAATATCCTTATTACATTTTGAATCATAATAATTTTTTTTTAGCACAGTGTTTCCCCATCTGAGTTTTACACATATGTACTAATTACGCTAATGTGTTAGGCATGAGGAAAGTTGAATTTTGAGGAAGTGTACCCAAATTTGTGTGGTGGAAGAATGGAAAACTATTTTTTAGGAAAAACATTCTCAATACATCTGACTGAGATTCGAACCTTGATCTCCCCATCCTCGGCAATCCAGTCTTTTACGAGAGTGACGATTTAGAATGTTTAGCCACCATAGAGGGTGAAACATATTAATTAAAATTATACTTTAAAAAAAAGGTGAAATTAGCTCTTTTTTTTATAGACATTTAAATCAACTTTTCACAGTTCTCATTAATTAGATCTAATCTTCATCAAACACACACAAAAGCAAATTAAGGGTTATTTGAGGCTTTGTGGATTTTAATAACAGGCCAAACACTCAGTGGAATACAACATTTGGAATTTTACATAATTTTATGGGGAGCCTACTCTTTTATTTTGTAGTAATAATAAGTTGAAATACTTTTATTAAGGAATATGAACAGTTTTAAAATTCACCAGTAACATTATTTTTAATTTTTGATGTGGCCCTTATAATGAAATGTGTTCAACACTACTGGACTAGATCAGCCTTAAACCCCTGACAACTGTCTCAACCTTCCTTCCAGGTGAATGCCAACACACTTCCTTCAGCCTTTACCTTCTTGTTAAAGTAGTGCAGAGTGACTTGTGTCTGACTATACAGTTATCAAAACACACGGTGACATGTTGTTGCAGGGGGCCGACGCAACCGACAGCAGTAGCGGGACCGAGCATTGAAGAAACTTTCCTTCGACAATTAACGAAAAAAGGGGAGAGGATTGAAAATATTACTTCACTGCACAAAGTTTTTGAGTTGTCTGTTTTTATTTGTCATGTTAACATAATAAGTGTGTATTTTTAATTACGACTAAAACCGGAAAGAGACTACCATAGCTGGTTGAGAACACTTGTAGCTCAGTGGGCGAGATAAGTCTTGAAGATGTGGAAAAACTTGAGGGCAGGTTATGTTTTACAAGCATGTGAATAAACCATAGGACTTAATATTACATGTTAGCTATTACTGTTTAAAACAAATAAATTGCCAGTATGGAAAATATATAGATATATTAAAACAGTATGTGTACAATTCTTGTACTTGACGTAAAAAAAAAGTATACATTTTAATTTATATTTACGACAAAATAAAATCAATACCTTGTAATAGTTTTGGTAATAGTTAGGGAAACTTACTTAAAGTCAACAAACGCTAACAATTTGATCCTTGTTGTAATATCCCCTCTTAGCGTGGTGTACGATGTTTTCCTATCACTCTATAAACGTTATATTAGTAGTCACAGTTCAATAGTGATTCAACAAAACATGTAGAAGCAATAAAAACAAATTAAATTAAAAATCCACCGCACAAATCAAACTAAGAGATGATAGACGCTTACATTTTGATCCATCTCTTAAGACGCCCGGCTCGGTGTAACTGATGTTCAAATATTGCAACAACATAAGGTTAGTTATATTTCAAATGTGATCAAATAAATAATGGCCAGAACACTATCGGTATAAGTGTTAATACAAAATGGTACAGCTATTTGATCTGTAACCTGAAGTTAATTTTAGTGAAATCAGTACAAAGATCAATCAGATCAAATTTGAGTCAAAGTTTGTAATATTTAGTACTCAATGCAGTTTTACAGAAATTAAAACCAGTAAGCAATGAGATAGTTACAATATAACAGCAAGTAATCTTAACATAACCTATTGCAAAGCGAAACCTTTCAAGAATAAGTCTCTTTAAGTCTCCTAATATCAAGTGTGATATTCATTGCATGTCAGCATAGAGTACAATATATCATGTGTGTTCAAATACTTAACATAAAGTTTAAAAACTCCTCATTAGTAATCTACATCATAACTTAAGGAGTCCTTGTTTAAATGGACTATTCAAGACACAAACTTGCATTTACCAAACTTATGAGGGTCACAATAAACAATTTAAAATATTTATACTTGCAATTAAATATAAGTAAAGTTATATTATAAACAACTCAAGCTCCATCATTTAATTTGTCATATTGAAAGGTTTGATTGATTACCTGTAAGCTAATACTTAATAATTATTAAAAATAAAAAACAAGGTGATTATTTTCATAACAATTCTCTAGCTACACAATTTTTTCTAGAGCTTCTGAGCGCTCCAAAATCTCATATAATTAGATTTGAATTTGAAGTATCAATAAGCTGGTTTTACTGTTACAAAACCTTAATAAACGTTGACTTTTGCGTTAACTCAGCCAACCTTACATGTTTCTCCCAACTAGACTTTAGAAACATCAATATAATAACTTCGTAAGTAACCAAGTTGACAGAACATAAATTTTAACTTATATTGACCATTGTTGATGCCTTCATTTGATTCTTAGCGGAGCCTGTTGCACACCCATTTGTTCATGAAGCAGAACAAAGGTCAGAGCTCTATTGAACTGTATCTGCTAGAAATTTCTTGAATGTGATAAGTAAATTACAATTTTGTTTAAAAATTTATTTTTTGTTGCCGAAAGTGGCACTAGTGGGTTTTTTTCTGTGGATAGTTGTTAAAGTTAACTATATAAAACAACAGGCCGGTAACATAAAAGTGCCAACATGATTACTTTCTCAATTAAATATAGTCGTCACCTCGGTAAGATCTTTTTAACTTGCGAGTATTCCAGTATTTTATCACATCCACAAGTAGGCAGGTAGAACAATTACTAATTAATTAATATATTTACTATAGATGTCTTCCTCAAGTTATTGTAAATCTTGATAGGAAAAAATGGTAAATTAATTGTAACATGAGTGTTTAAAAAAAATATGTAAAATTTTGTAATTAAGTGTTGAAACCCCCTCCCAAAATTTGCTTGATAACCCTGCATTTCTTCCAAACATTTTCATTTTAAAATAATGTGTCATGTGTTCTAAGTACTGTAGGCGTTCAACACGGTACACAAAATGTTCTTTTAATGGAAGAAAAAAAAAATGTAATGACATAATCATTTTAATAAAGGTGATTCTAAAAAAAATGTGTAGACCTTTTCTTATTTCGAGTGCCGAAAACTGCCCCTAGAATTGGTGTCAAGAATCAAACCCTGCCAAATGCTCCACAAGGAAATTATCCAGCCTAGTTCCCAACAAATGCTAGTGCATTATTCGGATCAGGTAAAAACTTGCATAGGAATGTGTGTTGGTATGACTTTATACATTTGTCTGAACTACAAGACCATATATTTTACAAGCAAGTCTGCATCATTTTTCCTCCTCTCTTTTTACACGACGACTTGCAATGATCCAAGGCGCAGGACAAGTTATGGTAGAGGAACGAGATTAAGGTATGTTAATAAGTAGCGCAGACGGACACAACAATAAACAAATTAACTTTCTTCCATTGGTCACAATGTCATATTATTTCATATAACTACAGACAAGAGCCGGCCTATTAATCTGTGCATTATAAATAAGATATTACTCAGAACAGAACACACGTACAAGTGTAGTTGGGACCACTCGAGTAAATTTTTCATCTTGAAATAATTTCTATTCAATGTTAAGGTATTTTTTAAATATGTTAAAACGATTTCACTCGTCTCAATTCCACTGTTCTTTCAAGCAGAATACAGAAAACCACGCCATGAGGCAACGCCTGGTCCCAAGCTCTATTATTTAACTTAGATAGAAATTATGAACACAAAAGAATGAATAGCAGACAGGTGAGAATAGTGTTGAAAATAACAAAAAGAAAGGAATCAGGTGAGGAAAACAGGAAGAAATGAAGTAAAATATAAGGTTATTTGGCGTAAAGAGCAAGAGCATTAGTCAACTCTCTCAACCTGATATTGTCTGTGGCAGTGAAAACTTGTCCTTAAAATTTTTTTTTTATGTTTTAACTTAAAAGTTTCTACTCCAGTATCGCTTAGGTAAGTGTGCTGGCTCCCCTCTTAATTTAAACCATGAGACAGCCTAGTGACCTATTATAAATCACCTAATATATCTGTAATCAAAGTGTGAAACAAGCTCTTAATTTATCCATACAAACTATGTTTGGAAAATATTGAGAATTGAAGTGATGGGAGCCCAACGTTCAAATCGGGTCGGTAAACTTTCAATATTACCGATGTTTTCTTAGTTTCCTCCGGGGATGTCCTGGACATACATAAACACCTTTCTCTGCACTAACTACTTCCTGTGCACCTGCGTGAAACACTTGATCAGACTGTACGACAATGGTGCAGTTATGGGGGTAGAAAATAACCTTTACATCCCTCAAAGAGGATGTATCTGGAGAATGAGCCTCACAAGTATATACAAAGAGAAGGATTTTCCTGCCTAGTACATCGAATTATACACATAGAAAGTATCTTAAAGCCTCAAGACTTCATCCACACCTTAGAGTTAGCATATTAGGTCAGTCAGAGCTAGCTTCTCTACATTTTTAAGATTCATAGTTTTGTGGACTTTTCAATAACAATGGGCACCCATAGTTTGACCCATACCTGTTTGTGCACAGTAGCACCATCAGTCGATCCTTCACACTTGTTCATCCAAGGCAGGCATTTCCTTTCAATGCCAACACTCGGTCTGGCAAGCAATTAAAAAAAAGGCCCCTTACATCTGTGTTATAGATGTCTCAAGCTTCTTACTGGTGTTAGTTTTTTTCTTAGAAACCATCAAGCCTGGATTCACTTTCTTGGGGACTAAAAACTCTTACCAATAAATGCGGGTGAAAATAAATCAAGGAATGATTAATGCAGGTTTTATTTTCATAGTTTAGTTAAGATTTGGTCAGGCAGGGCCGCTCTTAGCAGACGTGAGGCCCTTGACAAACTTTGTTTGCGGGGTTCCCAGTTATCTGCCTTGCGGCTCTCCCCTCCCCTCTTACCCGAAAAAATAATTAAATAATTTTTGTTAAATTTTACTATGGTAATTTGCACCCACAAACCAATTTTTAGCCGTATAAGGTATCAAGAAATGCCCAAAAAAGTTTAATAATTAATGCTATAAGAAGTGTTTTTATCCATGTAAAAGATGATTTCTCCCCAACCCTTAGTTCAATTTTCTTCCCCAACAAACTTTATCTAGGTCCAAAGAACAACTGTGCCGAGTTTAAATTAAATCAGTTCATACATTCAACAGTTATTGTGAGACCTATCTACCACAAACAAACAAATGCAAATCGATGGGAGTTAAAGTGGCGAACTCGATTCACTCATTCCATAAATAAAGCCACATGATTATATTTCAATATGTTTTTACACTCTGACCATATTTTCTAGGTTGCCTGTACTGGGAGCCTATACGAGCGCACAATTAAAAATTTCCCACTTTAACTTGTTTTTCCCTTGTGTCACCCAAACAAGCACAGGCCCCCCCAAATCATAGATATCAGTTTCAACTTGGCTTCAAGAACAATTCCAGCCTTGACAATAACTATAAAGTTTCACCAATAAAAATATTGACAGGTAAAATAGTCATGTTGTGTTCAATTATTGCCAAACTGAGCTATTATATACATTACAAATTAATATTCGTATGAAAAATTCTGAAGTAATTGAATTGTTTAATAATGAGGCCTAATGACTAAATAATTTTATAGTAATGTAAATTAATAAAAATAAAGAAAACAGAAAAATAAACTAAGAAAGCCCACCTGGAGAAAGAGGAAAAATGGGGGAAGAATCCAATGCACAAAGATGACATTTTCTTTCTTTCTTCCGTCATTTATAGTAGAAATATAGACACACACACATTTAAACACTAATAGAGTAATATTTCAGCAATGTTGCCTTTATCAAACAAAAAAAAGAGAAGAGGAAATACATTTTACAACACTAAGCTACTCCATATTGATTTTACTACTAATTCTACCAAAGAAGTCAGAAGGAAGATGCCACCTTTGTACATTGAATTCTTCATATATTTTTCCTCTCCCCATAGATGGGTTTTCTTCATTAAGTTTGCACTTCTTAGTTTATTTTTATCAATTATTTCCATGAATCGTAAGCTGTGATGGCTTGATTTATCAAAAGTAAACAAAATACTACAAAAAATTGTGCAATACAGCATTTTCCAAGTAATTTTAGTGCTTAAAGTTGTATAAATAAGCACAACATCATATTTTTTCAAGCTTAAAACAAACAACAAAAATATTCAAACCTCCATTTGGCTTTGAGAATATTTCATATATTCAATTCAAGTTCATTTAGAATTAAAATAAAAAATGACTTGACTCACACTTACTATTCTGTGCATTTTATATCGAAGGGATGTAATAGGCCTATGGGATAGTTTGGGATATAGGGGGAGAAATGTTTGCCTATTCCCCAATAGATGGCATTAGTGATCGATCGATCCCTGCACAACCAACGAGAAGGAGATGTGGTTAACATGCAGGAAACATTGCACACTGATCAGGCTGGATATTTGTTACAACGAGAAGGAGATGTGGTTAACATGCAGGAAACATTGCACACTGATCAGGCTGGATATTTGTTACAATGTAGGATATGACGAGGCCCACGCATCTTCTTAGCATAGGAATCATTTTCAAACTTCAGATAGCCCCAACAGACTGATTACTAGAAGCAGGTAACTTGTACTTTGATAAAGAAATATCACTATGTTACTCTTGTCATTTTTATAATAAACTCTCACAGAACCCTTTGTGAATTTTTTTTAGTTTGTATTATGTAATGAAGTGGTACAGTCATGTGAGGAGAATAGAGGAGAAGATACCAACGAAGTAAACCATTGACGATCCGGATTTTTGACATACAAATTATTAACGCTTTACTGTATGAAGCTTAAGCGAGCTTCAAAAAAAAAAGCTGCCAAGTACTGAGTCAACTGAGCTTGAATTCAATAAATATATGCTAATTACTCTAGGAAGCATTTGTGTGGAAGGAGAGTGGGAAACCATTTAGGTAAACCGACCTTCAGTAGACACGACTGGGATTTGAACCTCAATCTCCCTGTCATCAGGAGTCTAGACTATTGCGAGAGTGATGCCTTAGATCATGCGACCATCAAAGCTAGTCCTAAATACAGCAGAGTCTCAATAATCCGACCTATGTGGGACCAACAGGTGGTCGGATTATTGAAATGTCGGATAATATGGAAACAAGGGGGGGGGGGAAGAGAAACTCAATGACAGTATGAACGAGTACAGTGCAAACATTCACTGAGGCAGGTGAACAGAGCTACAACCAAGGAGGTATGTGACTCACTGGCAGACAAAGCAGCAATGGGAGTGGAAACAATAGTATGAGTGCGTGTGACACAGCAGTGTGTGACTCACTCACTAACAAAGAAACGACGGGAGTGGGCAAATAATATGCATGTGTATACTGTACAACAATGTAAATTGCATGTCATGAGGGTATGTTGGATAGCCTAAGATTGGATTATAAAAACTTTACTGTATTTAAATTTAAATAAAAGTAATATTTTATGTTTCAAAACTATAATAAGACTCATGTACGTATTTTAAAATAAAATAAACCTTTGATCATTGTAATGGCAATAGCATTAATATGTAAGTTTACAATGAAAAGAATATAAGGCCAACTAAACATTTCCCAGACATCCAACCGATTAGAGATAAGAGTAAACAATTGAGTCATCCATTTCCAAAAACATAATAGAGCAAAGATACAAGCTTGAATATGCTGAGCCTATAAAACTGTCAAGCTTGAATTTGAGCTTCTATTAAAGGCTTGGCTAAAGATTGAAATTTGAGAATTTACTGACAGCTATTATTAATTATTACTTATTAGGTTATTAGTTATGATTATGTAAGTAAGAATCAAAACGTAATGTTTTGAGGAAATTACTAATTTACAGATGAATTTGTCTTTTATTTCAAAGAAACGGAAATGTTTTATTTTACCAACTATACAAATAAAATGTTGAAGCATTTATATTTCATGTTAGTTTTCATGTTAGCTTTAGCAGGATTTGTGAGACAATGAAGGACATACTGGAGAGTCACTTGTTCTCCCTTTTGAAACCAAGGGTGCAATACATATTGTGTTTTTTAGTATTTACGATCCTTACATGAGAAACTAGCAGTAAAGAACAAGACAAACCGTAAAAGATTTCCTTGACACAAGTTACAGATATTTTTTAAGTGGCAGTGAAAGCATATTTCTTTCTAACAAGGGAAATCACCCAAGGAGAGTGGACGCTCCCTTGGTTTGCAGCGAGGGTTGCAAGAAGACCTCACGGCTTCCATTGAACTCACACTCCCGATCACACCAGCAAACAGATCGGGTTTGTATTAAGCACTCGTGTAGTCTAAGAGTTGGAGATGAACGAGTCTCTCCAACTCAATTTCTAGTATTTATATTCACTCTTCAAAGCTTAATCTGAATCAAGTGTGGAATAAATAACCCTAATTATTACCATTATCTTTCATTTAAATCAAATCCAGTATAATCGTTGGTAGGGAACGTGAAACTACCTGGCACACAAACGCAATATACTTAAATATTTAAATCTAGTGCTGAGTCATAAAATAGTGCAGGTGAATCCAGGGCAATCAGGTCATAAGCTAGCTCAGTAAGGATCCGAACCAAGGACGCTGGGACGGATATGACCATGTGCCGTTAGAATGACTCCACTGATTAAATGAAATTGTTTGCTTCATTTACTATAATTTTATCATGTTATCATGTCATAACATGCTTAAGGCACTTCCATACATATTTGATAATCTTATGATTAGGGCTGTGCAAAGTTTCGATTTTGATTCGAAAGTAATTTTTCAAATTTGAAAATAACAAAACTTAACCAATAAAAATTTTTCAAGTTTAAATACTCTTTTATATTCAATTTATGTAATTTTTTATGTTATTTAGATCATAAATTTCTATAAGAAAAACCTTGTTTCGCTTTATGAGGTAATTGTACTATCATACATTATTATTGTTCACATGATTATTTTTTAGCTTCATTTCTTGGTACCCGTTCAGGCTACATTCCTATGTAATAATCACGCTAATGTATTATGGGTGTGAAAGGTTGAAATTAAAGAAAGTTTAATTTGAACCCCAATCTCCCCGTCATCACCAATCTAGTCTATTGCAATAGTGACGCCTTAGACCATGCAGCCAATTAAGCGGGTATTAGCATGATAAAAATTAAAAATAATCAAATTACACATTGTGATAAATAATGTATCCATTACCTCTCTGTCCAATGGCAGCAATGTAAAGTGTGAACTGTGTTCTTCTTTTAACTGTAAAAGCCATATTGTGTTCGTCCCTTTTATATGTTTCTATCCACCTTTCCAATATCTTCTCACGTTTGCAACCTCGTAAAGCTCATTTTGTACCAAACATTATGTATATATGCAACATATAATAATTTTTAATCAACATTTCACAATTTTTTAAATATTCAAACTTAGATTTGACTTCAGGAATATTTCGTATTACTCAATTAGATTTTGCTTTGAATTTAAAAAATGGACTTTGCACAAACCTACTTATGAATCTTGAATCTCTCTCGGATATTATAGGATTTGAAAAATTCAAAGATTTGATTGAAGAAGTCATCTCTAATTCAAACAACAATCGATGTGGTTTGCCCCTCCATTCCCGCCCTGCCACTCTACTCCGCTACACGCTCCTCGGAATGCTTCACTGAAGACACGTCTGGTGCTGGCACCTCAGTCTGTGATACTGCGCTACACACGAGGATGTCAAGTGATTGTTTCTTCTCGCGACTCTTCAGGAGTGTCCATCTGGTTGTCATCAGGGCTTGTTGTCTCTTCCTGGGACTCCTGGCAGGGGAAACAAGAGCAACAATGAGTGTAGGACGGTTTAACCAATAAAACAACTCCAAAATAGGACCACAAGAGGGAGAGACAAAATGACAAGTTCTAAGTGGCTAAACAACTTTTTATTATAAAATTTCCCAACTTTTCCAGACAAAGTTTAAAAAAAAATTATCGACTTACTTTTTGTAGTTTTCCTTAGCAGGGTGTCTACCTGACTATAGTTTTGAAATTCCAGTATATTTCTTGTATATTTTTTTTTAAGAAATCCAGTATATATGAAAGGTACTCAGAGAAAAACAATCCCTATTTCAAAATAATAAAATAATAGAAAGTTAGGGTAGGTAGTTAAACATTTTTACATCAAGAATCAAGTGTATTGACGCATATATTCTAGTATATACTAAGGATGGGACCCTAGAATCTACAAGGAATATTCATGGATTCAAGACTCAAATCATAGTCATTTTTTAAAATAGGTACTAAGTTTGAGTTATTTTTAAAAGGTATTAAAATAGTTAAATAGTTTTTTTGTGGTTAAAACCAAAATAATGATAGGGAAAACCTAACAACCAAACCTCAGATCATTAATTTACCATTTAATGTAAACAAAATCAGAAGTGAAGGAAAAATTCTAGTTATTGGGAAAGTTAAACACTTATGCTTGCAATATTTTCTAAAATTCAAATTTTAATCACGGATTTGATGGCAAAATGAAGTTTCAGGTTTGAAAAAAGGTGGATCCAACCCATCTTCAACACACACACACACACATTACATTTTTTTGACATAGATTACACAATTTAGTTCCCTTTAACCGATTCACAATATTTAGACATAAAATAAACAAACAAATACATAAATAAAGATATAAATTAAACAAAAACATGAATTAAAATAAACAAGTAAATAAAACATGAATTGTGGAATCTTGCCTATATATGTATATTAGTGCGATCCTTCTTTCACCTTTCTGAATGAATTTGTCATTAACAGCGTCATAGAATGATTTTTGACTCTGCAGGTAGTCTAACAAGCTTTTTTCAACTGACAACAAGGAAAGTGTGGAGAGCCTATTCTCACACTGGGTGTTATGCACAGTCGTCTTAATACGTTTTAAACAACAGTGGATGTGCTCACTGGTATTGTTGATACCAAACAACATAGTTTATTATGTTTCTTGGAACTTCTTCTGCTAAGTTTGTTTCCTCCAGGAACCTCATAATTTCAGTCACAGTCTTGTCTGAAAAGGTTGATAGTTTGTAAACTAATTCACTCCAAAAATTGCCAAGATTGAAAAGACTACTGTAGCTTGACTGAAGTGACAAAAATAAACTGTCAGGAAATCGAGATTAGAAGCTCTGAATTTTTTTTAAATCTAGCATCTCAATAAATTGCAGCTCATTAAGATCTTGGAACCTCAGCTCCATTTGCCCAACCATGGTGTCAATAATTTCATTATAAAGATGCACATATTTATTTCTGGGATTCAATGAGTCATCTTCTCTACATCTCTTCTTAGGAGCTTCCACGTTGTCATCATCTTCTCTATGTCTCTTCTTAGGAGCTTCCACGTTGTCATCATCTTCTCTACGTCTCTTCTTAGGAGCTTCCACGTTGTCATCATCTTCTACTACGTCTCTTCTTAGGAGTTTCCACGTTGTCATCATCTTCTAATTTTCTAAACGTCTCTTCAAAGTCGTTTCTAGCATTTTTGAGGTGAGAAATCGTCTCTTTTACTTTATCGATGCAGTATTTCACATCGAAAGTTTTGGTTTGAAGAATTTTTATTAATGTGTCGGTGAGAGAAAAAAATGTTGATGAAAACCTTCAGTAGAAAGGAGAAATTGATAGTTCTCAATGATGACGCATACCATTTAGCAGTCACGAAAGCATCAGTATCCCAACTATCTGGATTTTCAGCAATATTCTCAAAAAACTGTATGAGATTTGTTTTATTTTCATTCACCGTGTTCATAATTCTGGAATTGTAATTCTATCTTGTATTGGCAAATGATGGAAACCGCTTCTTTACCTCAGATTGATTAAGAGCGTTAATTCGTTTTGATTAATGTGAAAATAAATTTGGGATGTCACTCAATGTCTTAAAAATATCTTGCATTCTGTTATATGATTCACAAACTGAGAAAGAATAAGATTGAGTTTGTGGTCATAACAGTGGATGAAAAGTGCACCTGGGCACATCTTTTTCACAAGCATTTGTATACCAATTAAATGTCCAGAAAATGCAGCGGCTCCATAATACACTTGTGCTACAAGTTTTTGTTCACAATTAAAACAAGAGAGGATTTGAAAAACATGCTCACTTAAAACAATTGCAGTGCAATCACTGCTGACATCTGAAAAACCAATAAATCTTTCATAAATGTTACCATCTTTCACATATCGAGGGACTGTCGAAAATTGAGAGAGCTTTGCAATGTCCGTAGTTTTGCCCAACATTATTGCTAGAAAAAAATGCTTCATTTATTTTTGACTTAATCTTATCCAAAATTAATCACCACCACATTCAATTATGTCATTTTGAATTTTGTTGGAGGTTCCTTTAAACGCCGCCTTGCTCTGGAGATGAAAATCCAATTTACTATCTTATTTAGAAAGTAATTGCATTAGTTCAATGTAGTTTCCCCGGTTAAGGGAATCTTTCTGTTTGTTATGACCTCTGAATTGCAACTTTTGTTTAGAAAAAAAAACAGCACACATCAATTAATTGTTTCATTAGTTCCCGATTTGAGCCAACCTCTGCATTATGTTTTAAAACGGCTAGCCTTTTTTTGCTTACTCAGTTGAAAATCTGTTTTGTTTTTGCCTAAAGTTTTTAATTTAGTTACTGTGGATAGGTGTGAGTGAGTCTTTTCATGGAGCATCTTGGCTTTGGGAAAATTGCTGATATCACAAAGGCCATTATTATTCCACACTCCCTGATTTGTTTCGAACACACAAGGCCAACAATACAGCCTGCTTCTTGATTTGCATGCAGTTAACCATTATGAAGAAGTATAATATTCTGTTTTGAAATGATGTGTATATTCTTTCATTATTATTTGCTGCTTTTATCCTAAAGTGAGGGCTCCAAACGAAACTGCAAATAATCGGTCGAGAACACAGCATTGCGAAAGGTGATCGGCACTGCTACATCCCACTGAACTACCTTCACTAACCCTGCTACTTGTCTCAGGTCCCTTCCCCAAGCTTTGTTGTGAGGGAACAGTTTCCCAATCCGAGTCCCCTTCCATATTTCACACTTTCAAACACTGTCAAACTAGAATGACTATCAACACTTTAAACAAGTCACAAGATATATTTCATTAATGGGAACAATTACATAAGTTTAGCAATCACAACATTACCACTAATAATAAGCAAACAAAACTTACATTTACTTGTGACAGAAAGCCAAGCGTTTGTATGTATCTTATTATACAGACGGACTAGGCTGGCTTCAACTGGTCCTCTCCCTGGGAAGAGCCAATAAGATTCGAGCGCTTTCGATGCTAGGTCGGAGAGGGGAAGGGGGCTGCGCAAATATCATTAAGTATTGTGACAGCGCTTTTGATGTGAGTGTATTGTCACTGTGGTGGGGGGGNATTTGAGAGGTGTGGGGGCGGGGTTTTTATGTTGGATGTATTTGTAGTGGGGGGGGGGGGGGGGGATTCACAAATAGCGAGCATATAGTTTGTTATTGTGACGCAAGTTGAGACTCAGATATATGTTATTTTATGCTTTTAGTTCCCGTGGAAATTTAACTCAAAATAGATAAACTAAAAATGTCTGGGGACTAGTCTAGTCCTACTAGTCCATTGACGGCATGCCAGGGGCTCTAATACCATGGGATTCAGGGAATTGAGGATCCAAGTGTCCCATCTATAGCTTAAATGTTTAGGTGCAGAATTAGTCAGGTATTTAAATTTCCAACTTCCCTTCCCCCTCCTCCCCCCATTTTTCAGGATTGATTCCTGATATTTTTGTTTTCCTTTGCATTAACATGAAGTTGGTATATTCCGGGCGAGTGAATACCATCTTGAAAAATATCTGCCCTCTTACAACTGAAGAAGTTTTACCACTATGGTTTCTACTCCTCTCTCCAGGTGAATGTCTGTGCATACTCTTGCCCCTGTTCCCCAAAATTAAATAGTGCAGCCCATCAATAAATAAACCAATGGCACTAGAAAATACTGACCAAGCAAACAAACAGAAATATTACGTTAATATTTAAATGTTTTGTTTTTCTTCCTTGTTGTGTTTCACATTCCCTCCTGGACACTTACCACAGAATGAAACCTTGATCAACGAATCAGGTGATAGGCAAATTCTTTTAAGTGTGATTTAATATAACTTTGTCCAGTTGCAGCAGTGTGAAGTATGATAGAGAGAGTTAGAGGGCTTGCCAGGTACTCACCGCATGCTGTTTGAGAGCCTGAGTTCACCAGATACTCACCACATGTTGTCATGGAGAGGGAGGGGGGTTAACCAGGTACTCACCACATGTTATCATAGGAAGGGAGGCTCACCAGGTACTCACCACATGTTGTCATAAGAAGGGAGGCTCACCAGGTACTCAACAGATGTTGTCAGAGAGGGATCACAAGGTACTCACTGTGCTCACTATGATAGTACTCCCTTCCTGCAGGTCAATTTCTTCTCCACTGCCTCGTGTGGAAAGAATGATGAGCGAAGTCTCGCCAAACTCATCACTCTCCAGGACCTGGTTCGTCAACTGCACATTTACAAATATACATACATTAAAAATATATTACAGAGAACATAGATTTAAACTTTGGCTGTATCGTGTGAGCTACCCATGTTGGGCAATGGCAGTCTCCCGAGACTCCACAGTCATTATACCAACTATACAGAGCGAATGGAACAGGATCAGGAACATATAATGTGTTGGAACCGCCAGTTGTCATGTCAAGGTCTGTAGTATCTAGATATAATATGGAGCCATCAGTCGTCATGTCAAGGTCTGTAGTCTCTTGATATATTGTGGAATTGTCAGTCGTCATGTCAATGTCAGTATTCTCTTGATATAATGAAGTTTGTTGATAATAACGTGGGTAGCTCAGCTAGTAGAGCAGCCAAGGATCCAGGCTACTAGAAGTATGGTTCAAACAGATTATCAGAAAATATAAACTGTAATAAAATAAAAGGATTAGGAGAGTTGATATTGCCGGTAAATTTTTATTGGTTTTAGAAATTTCATTTGTGATATAAAAAACAAAAGCTTATACAACCCCCTAGCTTAGTATCTAGATGCAAAATTACTGTGGTTTTTAAACCAAGTTTTAAAACTCCCTAGTTTTTCCTTAGTTTTAAATAAATTTCCAGACTTTTTTTTAGGTTTTCCCTACCTTAGCCACCAATGTAACATAAGCTATTTAAACTAAGATAACAGGACTAAGAAGATGACAATGTCCAGCATAAGTGTTTAGTGACGGAGACTAACATCGAGAGTGTACTCGGGCTGATCCTCCATCTCGTCGCCCTCGGCTGGCTTGGACTCGGGGTCATCCACTTCCTCTCCCTCTCGAGACTCCTGGGACCCTTTGACAGAACCCTTGTGCAGGCGTCGCCATATCGTTGTCTTCGGGACCTGGGATTATAAGCCACATTCAACAATTTAGAAAAAAAATATATCTGTAGGATATTTCAAAAACTTTAAACACTTTACTGTCCAACCAATCATCTTTAAAAGAGGTTTTTGCTCCGAGTTTACTCATTTCTTCTTAAACACAAAGGTCACAAGATACACAAGTGGGATCTGCAGAATACTCACACCAGGCCAAGCTTAGAAGGTAGTTTTTCTTTTGGGTGGATAGAGGGGGGGAGGAGGAGTGAGAGAGGGTAGGGGAGGATGATGCGAAGAACACAACAAATAGTGTACTGTGCCATTGGAATATCAAGGTCAGGCAGTTACACCAGTAGTTTGAAGTGGAGTTTGAACTTGAGCAGCTACTAGTAACTCATCACTCATAGTTGTGGAGGGGGCGGTAAGGGGGAGGTTGGCTGCTAGTGTAGTCAAAACAGTTATTTGTTTGTTTCTCTAGTAAGTAAGGGGAAGGGTGGAGGGAGGGCTTAGTGTAGAGACTGAGAATAAAAAGGTCAGCAAGTCAGGCAAACATACCCTCTGCAAGGTCATCTACAAGGTCAACTAATTGTGTGGCAAACAAGATAGACTAGAGGGGGAGTAATTGAGGGGTGGTCAAAATAGAACTATCAGTAGTCCAAATAATATCAGGGGTCTCAAAATGCTTAATCCAACATTTCACTCAATGTAAAAAGGCTGAATATTTTTCCAGTATCTGATTCAAAATTCCAGTATTTTCAGTATCAAAGATAAAATCAAGTATATTTCCAGTATTGGTAGACACCCTGCACGCTATTAGCCAAATTTTAAAGTTTAAAGCTGCTGTGTTTTGATAACTTTTCGTTCTGATTGTGTTAAATACTGTCTATTTATTGGAATAAATCTAACATAATCGTGGACCTTTTATTTTCATGATAAAGTAGACCTTGTATTCTAGAGTGGCAAAGTTACAGTAATATTCAATTATCATTAACCCCATGTTTGTCAAATTTTATGCCGTGATATTTCTTTTTGTTCCAACAATCCAGTTAAATAAGAGTTGATTTGTAACAATTTTTTACCAGAACAAATAATTTATCTACCGACATTTAGAGGTAAACAAAGCTTCAGAACTTCAACTTAGCTTCCAAAGAAATTCCTGCTTTGTCAATTATAAAGGTTTGCCAGTAAAAATGTTTACAGCTAAAAAACTATATGATCAGTTATTGCCATTCTGAGTTGTTGTATACATTACAAATGAATATTCATGTGAAAATAACTGAAGTAAATGAATTGTAACTTGTGATCATTTTTAGTCCATTATATTAGAATGAAATATGACAAGTAATTGTGAAATAATTTAAAAAAAAAGTAATTGTAGCCCATAAAGTGAAATAAATATTTAAGCATAAAAATTAACAACAACAAAATTGAGCTTTGATTTGGCTTTGATAATATTTTATTTATTTGATTTTAGTTTGCTTGGGATTGAAAAAGTGGACTTCACACACCGTGACCAAACTTAATCACTTTATTTCCCTTGACTTGGTGTCTCTGACCTGGTAAGTCATAGAGGCTGTAGCCTGGGACATCTTGCCCTCCATGCATGCAGTCACTGCGTCCTTTAGTCTCCGCTGGTGCTTCCCGTCGTACTCTGGGTCTCTCTTCCGCAGACAGGACCAGGGGAGTCTGCCCGCTTCCACCAGCCGAGTCTTTTCACGAAACAAGGTCGTCTTGGGGATCTGCCGAAAACACGAGTGTTCAAGTACCTGCTTTAGTTTCACTGCTTGGTTCTGTATCTTTGGCTGTAGACGCCAAACAAGCAGAACATAACAGCACAATCAAACATTAAGAGTTCCCAGCTAACAGACTGGGACAGCCATGGCCTACCCTCAACAAAGGAGCCCATCTATCTTACCAATCACTGAGCCAGAGGCTCTTTAGCTGTGGTAAGCCACCCAATACCATAAACAACTAGAACATCTGGTGCCCACTGTAGGAAACAGTCACCTAACCCTAGTCACAATTCCAAGGCTTCCTTAACCCAAATCTGACGTAACCTCTGTGGTTCAAGCCAGAAGCTCCCAGAACTCTGTGGGTGTCTCCAGAAACACCCCCCCTCCCTACACCACATCCTGGCTTAAAGGAGAGGACAGAGTTACCCCCTCCATGTGTAAATGCCAGAATTACGGAGTAACTTAGCCTTGGGGATAGCCTAGGTTTCCCAAGGTGTTGCCCAGCGAGGACCTCATGGAGGTGTCCTGACGAGCTATCCCTGGGAAGGCCAGGTACACAATACTAACTGCTTAGTATGTGGCGAACGAGGGGCCCTCACCTTCCCTCGCCCTACATAGATGTCTTCAAGGGATTTAGCCACCCACCTGGGTGATCAAGCTCAAAAGATGTTGCCCGGGGTTTCCCCCCCCACAGATTGTATTGGCTTGAGTCACTCTGGATTAGGCAGAGTAGTCTTTCAACACCCAGTCATTAGGTGGGCCCTGAAGGACCAGCACACCCAGACATTAGGTGGGCCCTGAAGGACCAGCACACGCAGACATTAGGTGGGCCCTGAGGGACCAGCACACCCAGACATTAGGTGGGCCCTGAGATACCAACACACCCAGCCCCAATAATCAATCCAACACCTGCCCCACACTACCCCCAGTGATGAGCAAACACCTGAACGTAAAGACAAAGGAGGAGACCATTCACCTAATCTTATATTTTCAAACATAGCTTTATCTTGATTTTTGTAGGAAGACCGTTATATGAAAACTGGAAGCTAATGTTGCCACAGTGGCTGCTATAAAAAGATTGCAGTTGTATTTACATTCTTAGTCTGTTTAGTTAATGATGTAAAGAGAAATTATACAGTAACCTATAAGGAAGTTTTATTGGATTTTATTTGGAAGAAGGTACAGGAAAGGTGGATAGAAACACATAGAAAACAAACACAATTTGGCTTTTACAACGAAAAGAAGAAGTATTATTGGAAGCTTTTGATAACTTTTTAGATGAACTTTATAGTTAATAAATCAAATTTAAGACATATTTGTAGAATGCCAAGTTTTAGTGACTTTCAACCAATGTTGCTGCTATAAAGTGGACTTCCTATAATAATCAGGGTATTGTCCTTGTGATGTGTGGCATACCAAGATTAGTGGTTGTTTGGCTGAGAGCAAGAAAAAGAGATAAGTAAGAGGAACGTAAATGAAAACAAGACAAATCTAAATCAATGCTAACTTGGGGTGTACAAAGTACACTTTTTCAATTCAAAGCAAACTCTAATCAAATGTATTAAATCATTTTGAAGCAGAATCCAAGTTTGAATAAATATTATGAGGTGCTTATTTTATAGTTCTATGCACTAAAATAATTTGGAAAATGTTTTGTTACACAATTATTTGTAATATTTACTCGATGTGTTTATATGAATATTAATTTGTCATGTTAACGGTGACCTGGTGGTCTACTGGTAAGGTGTCAGACTTCTGTGCTGAGAGTCCGGGGTTCAATCCTCGGTCCCGGCACAGATTTATCTGATTGCCAAACCCTTCCTTCACCTCTGACAAGACGTGTATTAATCACAACTTGTGAATGTGTGGAATGCCAGGCCTCCACCNTAATCACAACTTGTGAATGTGTGGAATGCCAGGCCTCCACCGTGGTTCGGATTCCACGTTAAACTGTAGGTCCTCTATTTAATCTCACAATCACCCTACGATTACACATTAGCGTAAATGCGTATAACCCGAACGGGTAGTAAGACGCGGTGCTAATAATAATAATAATATGTCATGTTATTTTTAATTGTAATATTTATTGGCGAAGTTTTTTAATTGTTAAAGCCTCAATTTTTTTTCAATGCAAAGTCGAAGCTTATATTTTTTCCAAAGCTTTGCACGACCCTATCTATAAATATGGCTAGAATTCAGTCCTGGCTTAGCCCTCAGAACAAAATCAGCATATTAACCACAAAATAATAATGTATTTTTTGGGTGAAGTTATGGCCAAAGTCCTTTCTTTCAATTAACCCCTGGCCTGTTGATAAAAAGAGTTAGATTGATCGAAGAGAAGTGCACCAACCTGGAACTGTTTGGAGACCGTGGTGAGTGTGTCACCCTGCTCGAGCGCCTGGATAGCAGCTAGCCTCTTCTCAGACCTGGACGGCGTCCTGGTACCGGCACCACGCCGGTGGGAGATACCGTACCTACCCAGCTCCTTTTGTACACGCCGCCACAGTACTGTTTTGGGAATCTTGTGCTTCTCTGACGCTTTCTGTAGGCTCGCGCCATCTACAAGACAGGCGGGTAGCTTTCACAGCCACTGTCAGAGCTTATACACTAATGGGTGACTGTTTGTTCTTTAAACTCAACAATTTATATTCCAGCATCACTCAGTGTAGCCCAATTTTCACAGGAAGGTCCTTTTCTGACAGCTATAAAAGTCACTATATCTACTTTCATGTATTGATATGTCAAGTCAGAGACGCCCCTAAGGGTGTGCAAATATTGTGGCCACACAGGGCTCCACGATTTGGGTGGCCCCGCGCTTGCTTCGGTGACAAAGGGGGAAAATAAGTTGCAGTGGGATATATTTGCTTGAGAGCTCATAGGCCATCTAGTAAATATTGATTGAATGTAAAAACAAATAAAAACATAATCATGTGGTTAGATTTATTGAACGAGAGAAGCAGAGTTTTCCGTTTTGCCTCCACTGATTTGCATTTGTTTGTCTCTGGTGGATGTGTCTCATAGTAACTTGTGAACACATCAACCAATTTAATTCAAACTGGGCAAAGCTGTTATTTGAACCTTTGTACAGATCAAGTTCAATGGAGAAGAAAATCAAACCAAGGGTTGGAGAGAAATCTACCCTTATATCATTTAATATAAAAACATGGCTTTTAACATTTGTTATTACACACATGTATTTACCTTTTAGGCATTTCCTGATAACTAATATGGCTGTAAATTGGTATATAGGGGCCAACTACTATAATAACATTAAACGAAAATTGAGGGGGTTTTTTCTATTAATTTTTTAGGGAAGAGTGGGAATAGTGAGGCCTGGGGGCCCTGCAAAATAAATTTGCTTAAGGCCCCACAACTGCTAAGGGCAACCCTGCATCAAGTCATGTGATCTGCAGCTGTCAATCTTGATAGATATTATCAATACCTATAAAATATTATTATTATTAGCACCACATATTACTACCCGTTCGGGTTATATGCACTTACGCTAATGTGTAATGGTAGGGTGATTGTGAGATGAAATGGAGGACCTACAAGTTTAACGTGGAATCCGAACCACGGTGGAGGCCTGGCATTCCACACATTCACAAGATGTCACCTATAAAATAATGATATATTAAAATGCTGACCGTGAAGAAATATATTTGTATTTTCTAAAAGAATCTTTCTAGGGGTGTGCAAAGCTTCAAAACTATAACTTGGCTTCCAAACAAATATCAGCTTTAACTTCGCTTCAAAAAAATTCTGCCTTTGACAATTATGAAGTTTAAAATATTGACTTCTAAATTACCCAAGTTATGTCGAATTATTTCCATTCTGAGCTGTTATGGATGTTACAAATTAATATTCATATGGAAAAAAATCTGAAATAATTGAACTGAAAGTTGTGATATTAACTTGAATGTATCAAATTAGAATTAAATATTACAAACCATTGTAAAATAATTTTTTGAATAATTTCAGTGCATAAAGTTTATATAAATAGCCACAACATAATCTTTTTCCTTTTTTTTTATTCCATTATTGTTTCCAGCCTGTGGTCTGGGTCAGTTTTTTTATTCAAGCCATATGTTTTCCACTACCGGCTTGCTAGGCCTGTTATAGCTTCATATGCCTTATAATATAACTTAAGACTAGGACAGCCACAACATCCAGTCCGCAGCTGTTAATTTATCAATGTGAAAGGGTAAACCCACTTTTCCCCAATGGTTAATTTTTTGGCCGTGCCAGGAATCTAACCCGGAACCCTTAATTCAGTAGGAAGACATGCTACCGACCGAGCTAAGATTTTGGATAATCTTTTTTTGTGCATAAAACAATTAACAGAAAATATTTTATCTTAGATATAGCTACAAGAATTAATTTATTCTATTAATTTATTTTAATTGATAAAGTGGACTTCAAACACCTGTAGAATCATCCTATGAAAATTGGACTCTTTAAGTGTGATATCCCTCCTACTTTAAATTGAAAACTAGAAATTATTTCTGTCAATTATAGTCATTATATTTAAACCCATGAGAAGTTGAAATTTCTTATAGTCAAACAGAATCCAAATCTTTGTTTACTAGCTCGAATCTAATATTTTATGTCACTTCCCTGTAGGTCCAACCTCTTTGATATTTGTGAAAGGTACTGTACCTACAACGGCCTGCACGGCCGCCTTTATGATCTCTCCAGAGTGCTCCTGTCTCGTATAGGCCAGTGACACGTGCTGTGTACGTGCCCGCACATAAAGCGTGGAGCGGGGGACATTGTGTGCGATGGCTGTCTCCACGAGCGTGCGGCCAGACTTGAGGTCCTCCAAGGCCTGCGCAATGCTCTCCTCACTGACAAACAAACACAATCTCTTGACAGCAACTGTACTTGCGTTTCACCCAAATAACTGCATCAGTTATCTTTTTTTTACCACATCTTACTACCCATTTCGGTTATGCGCTTATGTACTAATTATCCTAATGGGTTAGGGATGAGGAAAGTTGAATTTAAAGGAAATATAGTCACATTTGTGTGGAGGGAGAGAAAAAACCATTTAAGTAAAACCACCCTCAGTACACATGATCTCCCCTTCATCAACAGTTTAGTCTATTGTGGGTGTGACAACATAAACCAAGCAGCCACCAAAGCAGGTTGTTTGCTATTTTATTTCCCTCATAATCATCTAATTAATGTCCACAAAATATTGCTTTATTTGCTGTATTAATTAAAATAAAATCTGCTTCGGTAGTCGAAAGGTCTAAGTCAGCAGTTAGCAACTAATTTTGTTTGCAAGACATATTACCATATCAAAAAATTCTGTAGGCCACTTGTATTGTATTACCAACCATTTGTAAGGTCCAAATTCTACCTTTCTACCCAAAATCACACGGAGCTGTTTTTTTAGTTGTTTTACACATAGTCGTGAAGATTTAAATTCACAAACATTTTGTAACTACAGTTATAAAATTTTTAAAATTAATTTGGGGAACATCAATATTGCAGCATCAATTTTTCCGTGAATTAATTTAAGAATTAGATGAAGCGCAATTGGGTATTCTGTTGTATAATAATCTGCGCTGGCTCAGCAAAGTAACTGCCCTAAACAGGTAACAACCAAGTTACTGAGTATCTCTTGTTTCTAAATAATGATGATGACTTTTTGGCACAGATGTTTTTTAGCAAACATGTTTCAACAACTTAATAGCCTGACTGTCTATTTGCATAGGCCAGAAATAATCTGTGATTAATTTACTTGAGCAAATTGTTGCTTTTATTAAAAAAAAGTTGATTTATTTATGAGCCCCACATATTTATGTTTTTTCCAAAACTTAAAATACCTTTTATTCAACATCTGAAATGAAGGCTTCCTTAATAAATTAAAAGATTATTTGAAACTAAGAATAAGTGGAGATTTCTACATTCCAAAAACTTGTTTTAAATTTTGTCAACAAACCTTTGCTGGATTATGAAAACAATTTATCAAGTGAAGTTTTGTTGATATGACCATACTATAATTCATCGATTTTCAACCATCCTCTCAAACTAACGTTTGACACTAAAAAAAAAGCATCAGTTTGAAGCAGTTTTGGCTTAATTCAACTACTTCATGTTAATTATAATTTTTGAAATATCAATCAATGCCTATGAAGCAAAATTTTCAGTAATAAAAAGGAGGCGACTGAATTGTATCTCCTCGGAAGAGACTCTCTTCCTATACTTTTGCCATAAACAGCCAAAATGAAAATCCTGATTTATATCTCTTTTAAAAATTGGAATTATATCTCCGAAATCCTGATTTGTATCTCCTCGGAAGAGACTCTCTTCCAATACT
>CABFWB010006628.1:0-31532 GCA_902151455.1 Timema bartmani
AAATCACTTGTAAAATGTTTTTTAGTACAATTTTGTGTAATATTTTATTTTAATTTGATTCTCGAGCTACCGTGCTACATTTCAATTACTTTATAGATTTTTTCCATATGAATTTTTATTTGTAATATACAAATATCTCCGAATGACAATAATTTGAAATTCATTTAGTATTTCGGCTGTGAGTATCTTTTAGTGTCGAGGCCGATACTTGTTTCGAGGCCAAATCGATGTTTAGAAGCTTCACACTCTCCTAATATGTGTTGTAATAAATTAATCTCTTCAATTTGTAATCAATATTTTTAGGAATGTGCGAAGTCCACATTCAATTCTAGGCAAAGTCGAATCGAATAATTTAAGATATTTCCAAAGTCATATCCACGTTTGAATATTAAAAAAAATTTCGAGCTGGCTAAAAATATTATCCATCACATAACTTATTAATTTAAGTATCAAATATAATTTACAAAATGCTATATTTCAAAAATGATTAATACCATATTGGCCCATAAAGTAGCTGCAAATTTTTCCAAGAAACAGCTCTCATAAAACTTTAATGCAGCCTATAATCGCACGCTTAGATAATACACACTCAATTTTGTACCTATAGGATACTCATGTTGTTAAAGCGATATATATTTCAAAGATAATAGCCACCACTTTTTAAAAATAGATGAACCTTGATAGTTGGCAAAATTATTTAAAAATAGATGAAGAATGTCTTTTGTATTTGTGTGTACAATATTTGAGCCATAATGGCTGCCAAAATAAAATTAGTTTCTTCACCGGATTCAATCAGGCATTATATCCTTTTGGTAAAGGAATCTTAAATATTTCGAGTAAGATTTTGTTTCAGTATGTTGGCCAACATTTATTCTATTGTGAGAACAATAATTTAGTGTGTGGATTAAATTTGGAAGTGCAACATGGCAAATCACGTTAAGAAAAAAGCGTGTTTTAGCCAGGGAATTAAATGAAGTTATGATGCCAATTTTAAATTAGCGATGATAAATTACGCAGAAACTACGAGTAATAGGGAAGCAGGAAGAAAATACGGAATTGATGAGAACATAGGTCGCTGGATTTTAGAAAAAAACAAACATAAGAACGCCATCTTAACGCAAAAAGCCTTTCGAGGATCCAAACATGGCCGTAATCCCAAAATTGATGCGTGTGTTCTTTCTTTTGTAAAGGAAAAGAGACGTGATGGATATTCAATAAGTCGTGACGTAATCAGAATGAAGGCACAAGAAACTACAAAAGAGCTACAAGTGCCACAAAAGGAATTCAAGGCAAGTCTTGGGTGGTGCCGAAGATTCATGCACAGAAGTGATCTGTCACTAAGACAAGGAACTTATTTAGCGCAAAAGTTGCCCACATGACTACAGAGAGAAGTAGGTGAAATATCAACAGTATGTAATTGGCCTCCATAGACAGAATGACTCTTCTTAGTCAGATTGGAAACGCCGATGAAACACCCGTGTATTTCGACTTGCCAAGTAATACTTGCGTGGATGTGAAGACCACTGGCAATGGAAAATTGTGCATTACAGCTATGTTAGCTGTAACTGCTGATGGTAGGAAGCTACCCACCATATGTAATTTTAAGAATAAAAACCCCCCTGAAAGAAACCCTGCCCAGTGGAATCATTGTCAGGTGTCAAGAGAAGGCAGGGTTCCTACGGTCTGAAAAGTCAGGGGAAAAAACAAGTCAGGGAAGCTTAAAAAAACTCAGGGAAATGATAATTCATGTCACTCTTCAGTTTCATCGGAAATTGTAAAGCCACAGAAGGAAGGTGTTGCCATAAGTGAAAGTAGTGTAGTGGCTCGAAGAAACCCTAGCACTTTTGTTATGAAAGATAATATAAATAAGGCGGAAGTCATTTGGGCTTTGCAAGTTGTTGACAATAACATGTATTTCAATTCGTGCAATAATTTAAGTACAATTTTTCAGTTGATGTTTCCAGAGTGTTCCATTACCAGTGCCTTTACTCTTGGTGGAGACAAGGTTGCATATTTCATTGTGCGTGTCTTAGATTCATTCTTTCATAACAATTTACTGGACCACCTGAAATCATGTAACAACTTTGTAATTTGTTTTGATGAAGCTACCTGTTCACTGACTCTACAGCTCGTCAAGCATTGTTTACCCAGTTGACAGGGTGTACAACTTTTCCTTTGAAGTTCATGTGGTGTGCGGTGGTTGGAGAATGCAATGTGCTTTCAAAGGGCATTAAAAATTTGGGACCACGTTAAGTTTCTCAAAGAAGAAAAGCTTTCTAAAACAAAACCTGTAGGGATACTGAAAAGAGCAGCCTGTGATCCATTCCTGAAGTGTATATTTGCTCTCTGCAAAACAATTGCACATGGATTTCAACTTTTCCTTTTTGATTGAGTTTGATATATTTTGTTATTTTTCCATCATTTTCCCTGAAATGATTGGCAAGATGTCTGCTTTCTTATTCTTCCATGAGAGGTGAGGCAAGGTCGGCTGTAGGGGAGGAGGAGACCGAAATATTATAGTGGAAATTTTGTGAGAAGTTGGTCAGGGAACTTGGAAAAATAGTCAGGGAAAAGTCAGGGAGAATTTCTTTTACAAATACTGTAGGAACCCTGGAAGGGGTGGATGACAGCACAGAATTAATGTGCGATTGGCTAGCAGTCGTATGAAATAGAAGGCCTGGAGCTCTTATAAAAAAAGGGCAATGCCAGTGCAAAAAAAAGTATTTGTAAAGGAATTGAGTCTTGAATCCAAAATTTTCTCCTATCTCGAATGGTTATAAGGATTCAAGGATCCCATTCCAAAAATATATATTTTTATTTTGACTCGTTTCCTGTCCCGTTCTTGTCCCCCAGTAAAAATGCCATCCCAAATCCTTTTTCAAGGAACCTTCACATTGTTTCCCTTTAAGATGTGCATATAGTAATATCGATATATATCAAAATGGTGTCTAATCGCCACAACGGATGGTGCGACATGCTGCTTAAAATAGATAAACCTTGACTTTTTGTGTATCTTATTTGTGCCAACACAAAGATGGCTGCCAAACCTTCACAATTTGTATATTCAATTCTACTGGCTTATATTTTTACCACTACAGGGGAACAGTGGATTTTATTTACCTTATAAAAATATAGATACATTATGTTGATCGAAGCTGGTATTCTATGGTTAGATAGTTTAGGTGTGTGTACTACATTCGGAAGTGATAAGATGGCAGACCATATTGGAAAAAAACTAACTGTAAATATTTGATTTTCTTTGCAAGTGATCTCAGTTTAATTGTACATATTTATTCTATGAAAATGATCTCAATTTGACTGTAAATATTATTTTTGTCTTTCCTTTTCAAGTGGTTTAAGATGAAGTAATCTCATTTTCAGTATTAATATTGTGTTTCCTCTTCAAGTGGCTTAGTAAACACCGATTTGATTTTATCTATAAACACCATATTTCACTGCATAATCGTTGCATTTTTTATCCTTGATTATTGGAGGAATAAGTAGGGTGCGACCATTATGTAAATCTTTTAAAAAAATTTTTTTTTCTCTACTTGTGTTTTTCTCCCAAAATTACCCTTCAAAAAACTGCTCTCGTATTATATGCTCTGCCTAATATTTTCCATGAAAAAAAACCCAAATTCCAATGTATTTTTTGTAGCACGCTGGTCCAGTGCGCTCGTCTATAAATATACTGAACGACAAAACAGAGAGAGGGAGCTACGAGCAAAAAAGTTTAGTCAACTCAAGGTCAAAATGAAGAGAATGAAGGGGGAGGAGGAAATTCCTCTCTTTGTTTTGACGTTGATTTTCTACATCTAACAATTATTATTCAAAAAAGAATAATGATTTTATTCATGCTTATCTCATTTGTCTGACAAAATAATGATTACGAATTAAGTTGTGCTTTTCAGGTAGGCCTAACTAAGTAATTTTTCAATTCATAATATTATTCATTGTTTATAAGGTGAAAGATTCGACCATTAAATCTAGTAAAACAATGAATCCTTGAATTATGGATACTTGGCAGGATTCTGTGTATTCAAGGATTTGAAGATTTGAGTGACCCATCTCTACTTTAAACTAATAGCAATGGATTAATATTTTTTATATGTAGTTCCCGCTATTTTTAACTACAGTCCAATTACAATAATTTGTATAAATATTATCAATTTATTAAAAGTTTATCTTTATATCCACCTTTGCTGTATCTTCTTCCAAATATATTACATTTACCTCTAAGTTTAACTAGAAATTTGTAAAACCTAGTCAATAACATTGAAAATGATGTTGTTTATTCATAATTTTGCTGTCTTGTGTTTTTGTTTAATGAAAGTTGGAGTTTCATTGAAAATATCTTTTACGTGACTTTGTTTCAATCATATTTAAAATATAAATACCAGTAAGTAGGGATGTTGCAAAGGCAGTTTTTCCAGTGTTCTCCAAAAGAACCTTAGCTGGTTTGCATTACTTTATTTATATTTAATTTATTTCAATTTCTAACATTATACAACACTATTAAATTTTTATCCTATATTAGACTTATCTTGGTCCTATTTGATTCCTTCAAGTTCTAATAACACATTTTTAATAAACAAATAAGTTTATTTGAACAACTTCACCAAAAGTTTTGTTTATTGAGGCACGAATCGTTGGCATTTTTATATAAACATGTTAAATAGAGATGTGCTATTTCCACTTTTTCAATCCTAAGCATACTCTAATCAAATAAATTAAATATTCTCAAAGTCGAATTTAATTTCTAATGTTTATTTTTTATGTTTGAAAATCTTTAGTCTAATGGCAATTTATATAATTTTATGTACTAAAATTACTTGGAAAATATGTCATTGCACAATTGTTGGTGAAATTTTGTTTTATTTTGATAAATTAAGTTATTATTAGGGTTGGGGCCTCGAATCCGTTAGGATATTTGAGAAAATTTCAGGTTTGAGACTCAAATGCTTTAAAAAACAATTTTTCAGATTTAATTTCTATTAGTGCTCTAATATTGCTTATTGGTGGTTCAAAACCAATTATAAATACAGTATGAAATTAACAACCAGACCCCTGACCAGTAATTTAACACTTAACTGAATGCACGGATGTTATGATGGATGGATTATGAGAGAGAATGCTAGAATTAATTAAAATTTGTACTTATATTTCTTCCTTATATTCATAATTAATCCAAGATTGGGTTTCAGATTTGAGATTCAAATTCGTAAAATAGTGGTTTCGAGCCAACTCTAGTTATTACAAATTACAATTCAGAAGTAAAGTCAAAGCTGATAATTGTTTTGAAGCCAATTCGAATCTTTGTACACCCCTAACTTGATTAGCTACTACAACATACTTTTATTGTCAACATCATTGAACTGTCTTACAATTTAAAATATATATATATTCTTTTCTTTTTTTTTTTGCGATCATTGGAAACTTGCTTTTGTATGTATGGATGATAAAAAATATTAAATTAATAAAATAAAAAAAAAGTGTAAAGAATTCCTCCCTTTTGTACTACTCCCTTGATATCCATTCCTGTTCAATCTATCGACACATTTAATAAAATGGGAAGAAACTGAAGCACACATTCTTGCGTTGGTGACACTTTATTTATGTGTGTGTTGTCTATATTATGGTTTTATCTACATAAGAAAATTCATATCAATTCTTTATGAAATTTTGAAAAAAATAAATAAAAAAAATTACAAATTCAAACTTAAATATTATTTTAAAATGGTATTTTGTTTTGTCAAAATGAAATAGCAAAATGAACCTAAGTAGAGTTGGTTTTAAATTATGTTAGAAGATGTAACTTTCAATATAAAATATGTTTTAGGAATATGTAACTACCACTTTAAACATTGAAACACTGATAAAACTGATTGACAAATTTGGGAGTTTGAGTATATGAAGTATTCTCAAAACCTAATCGGTGTTTTAATATTGTTTGTTAATTGTTCTCTACTGGAATAAATCTTTTGTTGTGCTAACTTATATAACTTTATTGTAAGAATGGGACCCTTTAATTGCACAAATAGATTTGAGATTTGATTTAGAACTTTAAATACTGCTTATTGGTGATTTAGCTACAATAATATAATTATGTGGAATACTTAATAATTATACCCCAGACTATTAATTTAACATTTATCTGAATGTATGAATTTTGTTTTAGTAAAAAGTGTAAAGTGAAAATGTCAAATTGTATATTTATCAAATCCAAACTTTGAATCATCAAATCTTTAAAAATTTTAAATAAAAATAAAAAATGAAAAATTAAATTTTAAAAAGACTTTGTACCACTGACAAATGCTATTTTGTTTATCATGTGTATAAGTCATAAACAAAGATAACACTCTTTTAGTAACTTTTATTTTAATAATAGAATATATAATTCCTTTAACCATTTGCTGAGAATTGTTATATCCAGTCAAGTTCTTCATACTGTATTAGAGACACTTTGAGATTATTATGAACCTCGAATCTCTTGTACCATAGGATTCTAGTGTCTCACCTCTAGTATACTCCATTCACGGTAGGAATTACTCTCTTAAAGGTCTTTTTTCCTACCAATATCCTATTATATAACAGATTTCTGGTAGGGAAAAAGGCCTTTCAGAAAACAATTCCTATGGTGAACAGACTTTACTAACATTTAGTTACTATTTCTATTTTCCATTATGTTATTTACTTATCTCCTCATATGTTCACAATTTTTTTCCGAGATTTGGGATTTGAAGTTTGTTGAAGATTTGAATTTGTAAAATAGTGGTTCTGACCCAACTGTAGAGTATACATTAAAATAATTTATAAAATGTTTTGTTTCCTGCAGGAACAACTTGATAAGATATATGGTGGCACTCCGGTCAAGATGGCCTTCATCATTGTTACCAAGCGTATCAACACTCGTATATTCCTGAAAGGGGGCAACCCACCTCCAGGTACTGTTGTGGACGATTGCATCACTATCCCAGATCGGTGAGTCACGTCACATACAATTATTCTACTACTATAAGTAGAAAAAATATTAAAATACACAACCTTTTTTTTTATATAAACGATTCATTGTGATTGAAGTGGCAAAACACTTCTTTTGAAGACGAACCCATACAAACTGCTTGGGTTTCAACTCATATCTGTTAAATGTTCTCCTGGACCAAACCAGGTAATGTAAACTTTGGACAGAAGGAACAAAAATTCAACATTAATATTATTTTGTTTGTGGCTTTCAAAGGCCTTTAGAGTTAATACATGTCTTTCCTCTTTGCACTTTTTGAGGAACATTTTGTTAGATGGAGAAGATATAGGAAAGAAGGATAGATGTCCTGGCTGTTGCCAGTGTAAGAGAAACTATAGGCTCTATAATATGTCAATAAAAAGATTAGAGAAAATTCAAACAGCGAAATTATCAGAGTTTTCTAGATTGTCGCCAAAACCCCAAATTGTTTGAAGTACTTTGAGATGCAACACCTAATGAACTGGGAAGAAAATACTGTGCTCAATGTTTATGAAGACATGTATGGACAAGTGGGTTCTGATGAAATATAAGTAGTCCTAATTTCTGTCTCTTCCACTTACTATTCATTATTTGTGCCTTTCAATTAGTGGTTAAAACTAGCTTTTAACCAATATCAAACTGTAAAGTAGAAGAGTCATGGCATTTGTTGCATTCAAACGTGTTTTTCTGATAATCAATATTTATGCCAAGAGCTCAACTTCTGGCTTTTCACCCTTTTTTTATTATTTATTTTTATCTCTTTATTATATTATGTGTTTCACACTTCCTTCTGAAGAATTTTGATAGATCAAATCAGTTTAAAATAAATGCAATCAAATCATGTTTGGTGGCAGCAGTGTAAACTATGAACTCTGGACTAATTTCTTTGAAGGAGACATGTTAGAACCTCTCCCTCCTCTTGCCAACATGCAAGATGTTATTGATGGTAACAAAATTTAGACATTCAATTTTAGTTTCTCTTTAGTAACATTTATCACTACAAGATCTTACTACTTTCAACATTTTTTAAAAAGTTTCAACCATAGAATTAATTTTTTTATCAAAGTAATTATTGAAATTATTATATTTGAGAAGGTAAAATGTCTATGAGCACTTATACTACTACTACTACTATTACTACCACTACTACTATTACTACCACTACTACTATTACTACTACTATTACTACTACTACTACTACTACTACTACTACTTTACTTAATACAAATTGAAAAAATAAATTTTGTTCAGACATTCATTAAAACTTGTATCTAGACAGTTACATTACTTTTGAATTACTAATGTTAAATCCTATATTTTGTTTACTACTTAAACTGATAAAGATCATTAAAAAGGAAAGAAAAGAATCCCAACACACACTGAGGAAAACAATAGGATTACTAAAGAAGTTAAAAAATATATTACTTTTCCTTGTGTAACCATTTAGTTTCAAAGAGTATTATCTGATTATTAATTGTGTTTTATTGATTACATGTTAGCAAATAAACATTATCTTCAACTAACTTTATGATCTAAAGCAAACTAAATTTTGGTTGCACTTAAAAAGTTACGATGAAAACTTTACTAACCTAAACTAACCTAGGCGGACAGATAGCTACTAAACTAACCTAAAGAGATTTAAAAGAATTTAAAAAAAAGTTTTTTTTACAAAAATAAATATATTTAGTGATCAAGAAAAATGAAGGTTTTTTTGTTGCCCTCCACAGCTGTCAGAAATCATTTGAATCTCTTTCTTACTCATTACATACATGTGGACATTTCGGTGCTTCATCCCAACTGTAGTAGTCAACGGCACCCTTAGGCTACAGATACACTGCCAAGTTATTTTCAGCAGTTCTCGTGTGGATGCTGTCCAGGTCTGTTTCAGTTATTTTGGAATAATGCCTACCTACAGACATGTCAAATATGCTACTGCTTTGTTAACCACCTTTAAGTCCCAGGAATAATAGTCAGGAAGGTTACAAGAGAATAACAGTATTTTATTTGATTCAAATATTGAAGAGGTACAATGATCGATCATCAAAATAATCACATATGGTATGATGTAAACTGGTATAGTTATTGATATGTATCATAACAAATCGCTAGAGTAGGTTGCCCATATTGCAAACATTACTACCCATAACTATTCAAGTGAAATGAATGGGTTTGTAACCTTTAAATTAGAAACATTTTCAAGATTTGACATGAAATCTTCACCTAAGGTGAAATTGACTAAAAAGATTTGAATGAGAAACATTAACATAATTCAACATTATACTCCACTTATGTTGAAATTGGCTAGAAGATTAGAATACCTTATAACTACCTTGATTGACGTACAACATTAAGGAAACTGAACAGTGAAGTTGAAGTGCCCTTTAGGGGCGACGCACGTCAACAATCAAGCCTGCTAGCCTCTGCTCAAATAAAGAACATCAGATCTGTCGCAAGGGCATATGTTCCCCAAAAAACCCAACTGAAATCGATTAGAGCGACGGTCAGTATTAAACCAAAAGGTCAGACACTTGGAGCAAAAATAGAGATCATGTTCTGACGAGAACAATAAGCAAAGGTTCCCCATAGCATTAAATTATATTAATACGTGATAATAGCAAATCTCCAAAAACTGTCTACAATCCTACCCATAATAACAGATTTCAATTCGCAAGTCCAAAACAGTGATTTTGAAAAGATCCCTCCCCCCTCCCCTTATCCAACTTAAATTAATATGCCGCTCTCACATTTCCAAGTCAATGGTGCAATGAGTGACAATACTGGCAAAACATCCCAATATATAGCGATAACAGACAGCCATGTTCACAGAGAGTGGGGGGGATAGGAGGGGACTCTGCCAGGTCACCCATAGAACTACAAGCTTCGAGAATGGCCCTGACGGAGGAAGTAGCAACTAGTGCGTTGGCTTGCCTTCAGTTATTTTTTCTCGGGCGTGGCTTCCTTTTCAAGCGGGCTGTTTAAATAAGCAAGAAAATATATATTTAATTTTATTCTTGGTAAATGAGTCGAACGGAAAAAAATTCAGTGTGGCAGGCGTATTTAAAAAAAAACAAGGTCAATTTTGACCTTAAATATATTTTAATTTTGAATTCATCTTCAGACTCTTAAGAAGTGAACCAGCAATGGTTTGTAAGCTCTCAGGACTGCTGAAAAGAGATTCTTCATCACCTAGACTTTGATGAACTGTTGCTTCAGCAACAAGTTTAAGCTTGCCTTGGTTTCTTTGATTAACCCAAAGTGACATTAATTATATACCCAGCAGTGTTTTCTAAACTACCAGTTGCCAAATCAAAAATTAATTTTGTTCTCTCTCTGGCTTTAGGATTAATTTCATTTATCTGTAACAGAAAACATAAGAAAGCTATAGAATGTATTATTTTAATTATTTATTTTGCAGCTGTAAACAAAAGCTAGAATGAATTAGAAAGTTTTTACATGGATTATTTCTTATGCTACAAACTCTTACCATTAATTTAAAGGGAAATGCTTAGTATTCATTTCGTTATCTAAAATTGTAAGTTTCTGTTCACAGAAAAAAGTGGAACTAATAACCTTATCCATTAATATTCATTTTAATTAACAGTAGCGGAAATTTTAAGAGAAAGCTGATGTAGGCTTACTCTTGCAAAAAATTGGATCGTCAATAATTCTAGTAATCATTGTTTAGGTATGTATTGCTATTTTATTACATTTTGTTAGTTACAAAAGAAATCAAATGATATCAATATATTCACTTACCTTTTTAAAATAATGATATTAAGCAATAAATCCTCAAAGTTGATTAGTCCAGAACTTTTGGTTAGTACTTTTTTGCAGAATAATGCATGTGTCAATCAAACACAAAACAATAACCTCACAAATAGGCGGAAACTTATAATATTGTTTAGAACAGCTGCTAACATTTGCGCAATGACAATGTAAAGAGTAGTAAAGTAACAAATCTGACTATTCGCAAGTTTACCACAGTAAGAAAATAACTCTACACATTTTAAGCCACCAAGATCGACTCACAAATAAATATATTCGCTATTAGACCATTGTAATATTAACATTTTTTCATACTTCACAAGCATACAATGTCTGTAACTTCTACATGATTAAAGCTGCAGATACGCAAGTTGGCTAGAGTGTGCGTGCGTGCGTGCACCTGACCTCCCTCATATAAACTCAAATCGGTGAAAATTGCAGATTTGCGAGTTGGCCAGAGGATTTGTTGGGTGCTTAGTCAAAACAAACTTTGTAGTTTTAAAAGTTTTTAATAATTAGTACCTGCATCTGTGGCATAGTTAGCTAATGCGCTTCTTTCGTGTTGAGCTAGACTGCCGAGGATGGGGAGATCGAGGTTCATATCTCACTCAAATGAACAGGGGGAAGGGGGGGCCGTGTTCCTAAATGGGTTTCCTCTCCCTCCACATAAATGTGCAAGCTCACTTCCTCTATATTCAACTTTCCCAATTCTTAACTCATTAGCCTAATTACTACTGTAGTTAAAAAAAAGTTATCATTTTCTGGTCAATTTGGTAACAATTAATAAACATTTACTTTACATTACAAATTAACTGTCGCTAAAAGTGTATTAGTATATCTCAGGCACATTGTGAGATTTTTTAATGGCCTGGAAACTGATCGATTGTTTCCAGCCTGTGGCCTTGGTCACTTTTTTTATTAAAGCCATATACTTTTCTCTACCGGCTTGCTAGGCCTGTCATAGCTTCATATACCTTATTATCTTACTTAAGACTAGGACAGGCACAGGATCCTGTCCACGGTCATTGAGTCGTCATCATCATGAAAGGGTAAACCCACATTTCACCAATCATACATTTTTCGGCTATGCCAGGAATCTAACCCGGTACCCTTAGCTCTGTATACAGACAAACTACCAACTGAGCTAAGGTGTCAAATAAATCAAAAACTATAATTAAAATTTATTATCAAATAATATAAAATTTAATTAAAATCGATATTATCAAAGCTTTGCATATTCCTATTATCCTATTAAATATGGAGGTAGCTGATAATCACCAGATGATTGTTTGATTATAAATTTTTATGTGTACTTTTGAGTAATATATTGTTTTAATTTAATTTTTATCTTTTTCAGATATGATTTTTATCTAGTTTCTCAATCTGTGCGCCAAGGTACAGTGAGTCCCACCTCCTACAATGTGATCAGTGACAACATAGGTCTGGACCCAGACAAGCTGCAGCGCTTGACATATAAATTGACCCATCTCTACTATAACTGGAGTGTAAGTATCCTGCTTTACATTCGAACCTTCCTATCGTCCCTACGTATAGCCCAAATACATAGGAAACACGCTAGACTAAAAATCCACAACATTTATAATTTTGCTATTTTTTGCAACATATCCTAGATGGACTTTGCACAACATTTTTGTCCATATGACCCTGTACCACAGCACAGTCTCCATTTCATATTTCAATGACTAGGTCACATACAAAGAAACACCAGATCCTCAGCCTTACAGAAGTTTCGCTGCGATACTTGAGCCAGGTTTAGTCCATCAACACTGGGGTTCATTTGTGTCATTGCTCACTTCCAAATGTACAGTTGTTAAAACGGCTCACTTTTACCATATTCATCATAAAGAGACTATTGTAATCGTAATGTGCGGTCTGAGTAATGTGTTGAACTCAAGCTCTTCCACGAAGTGCAACCATTTTAACCTGGAGGTGGTTCTGGTGTCTCCTTGTCTCTGGACTAAGTAGATGATTAGACAGTTTATATTTTATAGATGTGCTGATACTTGAATAAAAATCTGACACATACCATAGGCTGGAAACAGTAATGGATGTAAAAAAACTAAAAAGTCATGTGATCTGCAAATGTCACTAATGCTAAATCTTATCAATATAGAATAAAACGTCAATATTGACCACAATTTTTTTTAAACTGTCCTTCCTATAAAAATGGTACTATACTTCAGGTTCTAAGTAACATTGAATAACCTCTAATGTTAATTCAATCAGTGCTCTAATCTCTCTTCTGTACAAAAAGGGGCCTGATGTGCCCTGAAAATTACTTAGATAAGTTTATTTGTAAGTTTTGTAAGCAAAGATATATTATAAAGCTTTTATTCTGATTAATTTAATTTAACTTTGATTTGATTCATTTCTCTCTACATTATAGAAGAGTTTTATTGTATTACAGCTGTGACATTTTGAGCCTAGATGTTTCTGGTGTTTAGAAGGTTCTATCCTCCTCTCCACAAGATGTGTTTTTTTCAAACTGGGCTCAGCCATAGTTATTATATTATTTGTTTTTCACAATATAAAATATAATTAATCTGATTAAAGGACATTTGCCAAAGGCAGAGCCAAAACATGAGACTTTTTTGTTTGTTTTACACTGGTAAAAGTTAACTGTCGTTATTTAATGCTCATAATATTAGTGTTAAAATGCTATTAGGGCTCCAGTGTGTATTTTTTTCCCCTGTCGCAAAGGCTGTTTCATTCCACAATTTCACCAGTCTCAAATATTACTATGCATTTATACTGTTTGTTTGCAGGGTACAGTTCGTGTGCCAGCGCCCTGCCAATACGCTCACAAGTTGGCATTCCTAGTTGGACAAGCCCTTCACCGCTCACCAAATGTTCAGCTGGATGATTACTTGTACTTTTTGTGAATGGAGGGAGACAAACACCCTCACCCTCACCTGCGCGCAGATGTGTGTTGTCTTGTACTTAAAGCATATGCTATGTTTCTAATAGGGGTGTGCAAATAGTAAGATTTCCAACGAATACCGGATAGTACAAACCAAATATTGATTTTTTACCTATATGGAGGGATTGATAAATTAATATAATAATTTTGAAGAATGTGTCTAAAATGTAGTTGTCAATTTGCAGAAAATAGTATTCACACGGCTGGTATTAAAAATAAAAAACACTTAACTTGTAAAAAAAAATCTCAGGGATATTGCAAAAAGAAGGAAAATCTTTTCTCCAAAATTGACAATACCTTTTCATAGATATTTTTAAAAGTTTCCAAAAAGGGGATATTTTCAAATGTTATGTACAAATTTTCAACTGATCTGAGAAAGTTATAAGTTTTTAATTAAAACATAATAAATCTTGTTTTGATTGCCCATTAAATTTCACTGAATTTTTAACCCTTTTGCTGCGTAATTAATTTTTACTTCTTACCTTCAGAAATGTAAATTATAGGTCAAAAATTTGAAATCTGAAAATTTGCATGATGATCATGATTATGATTAAATNATATTTAGAAGAAGGTACAGGAAAGGAGGATAGGAACATATAAAGGGAAATAACACAATATGGCTTTTACAATGGTTTCTTATTTTAGGAAGTTGTGTTGCGCGTTCTACACTCCTCCCCCCCCTGTAAAAGCCATATTGTGTTTGTTCCTTTTATATATTTATATCCACCTCTACTTTCAAATATAATATAATATAATACAATACAATACAATACATAAAAAGTCATTGATAGTTTACCTCCATCTCACAAATTTAAAACAATTGCATACTGACAGACTTAAATTGATTATTATTACAAAATTATTAAGCTACATTATCCATTATCCACTTAGTTTTAAAATAACCTTATGGCAAGTAAACAAAGGAAAAATGGCGCCAAAGGCTGTATAAAATTTAACATTGAAAAGAAGATGGCACCAGACAACTGCAGGCCTTAAAGTTCACAATTAAAACAGAAAATAGTAAAATACAGCCTGGGCTGTAACAAAATGGTCAGAAGTCGATCAGGCTCACTCGGGTTCACTTAGATTCTGATTTTGTCTGTTTTTTGATCGTTTTGATTTTTATGGCAAGTAGTACAAGATAAGTACAATTTAAAGAAGGTGTTGAGATTAATTAAGGATAGTTAAGGTGGGACAGAGAAGGACGCGAGAAAAGGCCAGTGTTTTTTCAGTTTTAATGGCAAAACTTTTTTTTTATTAATTAAGGATAGTTAAGGTGGGATAGAGAAGGACGCGAGAAAAGGCCAGTGTTTTTTCAGTTTTAATGGCAAAACTTTTTTTTTGTAAAAAAATAATTGAATATTACTCCAGTATAAACATAAGAGTTTCATTTCTTCATATGTTGCTATAAACGTTTGCTGAATATCTGTCATGAGCGTTATCTAACAAACATTTCAAATGAAGGAAAAAAGTTGTCATTTAATTCCAGAATACCCCTGACAGATATTCTAGAAATTTTGATTTCACCACGTGAAGAAAATAAATGTCTTTGTTTGTACTGGAGCAATATTTTTTTTTATTTTGGCTAAAAAAAGTTTTGCCATAAAAACTGCAAAAACGGTGATCCTTCTTCATGTCCCTTTCATTCCCGCCCTAAGTAAAGAAAACTGGGTTTAGTTTTGAAATTATCCTGTCGATAGTCATACCATTTTCTCTCACCCTAATACTCCACCTTCTGTTTACCAAATAGTCCTTGCTTATTTTCAACTCTGTTTTCCTTCATCCACAGATAAAAAAAACAAACTATGTAGTGTAGAAAATATCTTTCCTTCTCTCATTCTTTTCAAATTCTTGTTTATCTTTACTGACCTTGTCATCCCTGCTTATTGCTGACATGAGTACTCCCCTTCCCTCATTAAATAGTCTGGCCAGGTAGAATATTCGGTCATTCACTATTTGAACTTTTAAATATTCACACACCCCTAGTTTTTAAGCATTCCAGCTTTGGTTTTGTCCCTATTTTTATATTTTATGTTTGTTTGTATAAGACATTGGAATGTTGTTAGTAGTTCCAAATGATGAAAAAAAATTGGGTTATTGTTTTACATTCACATATAACTTTGTTGCCTAGCCTTTGCTGATCTTTTGGAGGAAATTGTGTCAGCATTTAGGCATTGTGAAGTTATTAATACTCTTCACTGAATTGAAAAAGACTTATCATGGAACTATTTGTATGGTATAAAACTAAGACTTAACGAAGAGGTGACAGCACTGATCTTCAAATATATTCTTTACAAATAGACTTTTTTAGCTGTTCTTTAGTTTAAGATCAGCATTTTTTGTTTTGTTCTTGTTCATGACTTCATAATTTCTGAAGCATGTTAATTTTTTTTTTTTTAGTGTTTAATTAATTAGGCTAGTTACTGTATTCTTTTATTAAAGACTTGACCTTTGAGTCAACACACGTTTCTTTATTATAATTTTAGTTTATGAAAATGATTTGACAACTGTTTTTCTAATAAATATATTAAGTTTTCTAAATGAAACTGTATCATGTGTATCTCATTGGTGATGATGGGTCAGCTGGATGCTGTCTTACCAAAGCTAATATAACTTGCATTTATACTTGAGTCATTAACTTTGTCCTCTTGATTTAGATATGTAATATTTATACTGTGTGAAAGTGTAAAATTAATGTTCATGGATGACTTTTGGAAAAAATACCGGGCTGAATTTAACTTCCTGTTTAACTAAAATAAAACTATATTTTTATCAACCTGCTGACCTTTTATGTCATCATTCGGTTAATTTTAATGCTAAATATTTACTTAGCAGTTAAAAAGGGGGGTTTTGAACTGTGGTTTATCATATATATTTTCAAGACATGAAATTTTTGATAACATTTCTCATGTTAACTAATTTGGGGAACTTTGCCAAACGAAATATAACATTTATTTTTAAATGACTGCAACAAGACTAGAGACTTGGTATTTGTTGGCAAGTTGAACTTTAGTGTGACTTGTTAGGTGTTTCAAGTCTTTGTAGATCACTTAATAGGTAAAAAATTAATTAATTAGGCTAGTTACTGTATTCTTTTATTAAAGACTTGACCTTTGAGTCAACACACGTTTCTTTATTATAATTTTAGTTTATGAAAATGATTTGACAACTGTTTTTCTAATAAATATATTAAGTTTTCTAAATGAAACTGTATCATGTGTATCTCATTGGTGATGATGGGTCAGCTGGATGCTGTCTTACCAAAGCTAATATAACTTGCATTTATACTTGAGTCATTAACTTTGTCCTCTTGATTTAGATATGTAATATTTATACTGTGTGAAAGTGTAAAATTAATGTTCATGGATGACTTTTGGAAAAAATACCGGGCTGAATTTAACTTCCTGTTTAACTAAAATAAAACTATATTTTTATCAACCTGCTGACCTTTTATGTCATCATTCGGTTAATTTTAATGCTAAATATTTACTTAGCAGTTAAAAAGGGGGGTTTTGAACTGTGGTTTATCATATATATTTTCAAGACATGAAATTTTTGATAACATTTCTCATGTTAACTAATTTGGGGAACTTTGCCAAACGAAATATAACATTTATTTTTAAATGACTGCAACAAGACTAGAGACTTGGTATTTGTTGGCAAGTTGAACTTTAGTGTGACTTGTTAGGTGTTTCAAGTCTTTGTAGATCACTTAATAGGTAAAAAGCTGGGGAAATATTGCCTAAGTTATTAATAGTTTTCCCCCCTCAGGTTTGTTGAGTACATTTGTTTTGTTACAAAGCAGTTTTATTTGCTGCAGAGTGCTGTTTATTCCTATTATTATAATCATTATTTAGGCATTAATCAACACAGGTTATTAGCTCCTAGTTATTTTATATCTGCGACTTGTTTGTTTATTTCTTAGCTAATTATGTTTTTTGTACTAGTGTATATCTACATGGCTGCAAGAATGTGTAAACCATTTTCTTGAACTAGTTTAGTTAAAATATATTAAAAAAATTGCAGCATAATAATTCAGAACAAATATTGCAACAGATTGCAAGGCTAGAGTAGTGTAATAATACTACCAAGTAATGTTATGTTTTGTGGAATTATTATTGCAAATTTTGTCTGCTCATTCCCACTCATTATTTCACCAAAATGATGTTATCAACATTATTTCACAAATCTTGTGATAAGTTAAATAGGTCCGATCACATTTTCTTTGCCACAATTTACTAGCAAAAGCTTGAAGACCTATGGCCAAATATTATTTCACTATCAGATAAGCCCAAAACCTGAAAACCAAACTAAAATTAAAGAATAAGCTAACGAAGTAGATGGGTGCGAAGTCCAGTTTTTAATTTCTAAGCAAACTCAAATATGAGATATTCTTGAAGTCAAATCAAAATTTAAATATTTTTGTTGTCCTATGTTTGCAAAAATATTATATTGTGTTTATTTATGTAACTTTTGCACTAAAATTACTTGGGAAAGAATGATCTGTCATTACACAATTAATTTTTATATATCAAATTATAATCACAATATAAATTTGATCACTTCACATTTTTTCCATATGAATATGAATCTGTAGTGCATAGAACAGCTGCCTCAGAACGTAAATAATTGGTATTTTGTCTCTCAATATTTTTAATGGTGGAGCCAAAGCTTCACACACCCATGTAGCAAAGTATGTATCATCTATTCCAGTTCTCTATAATGTCTTAAATATATAAATGTATTACAAATAAAAGTAAAAATACTAACACACATTTACAAACATATCAATGTTTCATTGACACCTTTCATCGTCCTCAGCAAAATAGTGAAGTGTTTGTAAACATAGTTTAGTGTTTTTACTTTTATATGTACTTCATTTTCCCCTATTCTTTCACTTATTACAACTGCTAGTAGTAGTTGAAATATTTATGATGTTGTTCAAGGACAAAAAAAAAAGTGTTTGGAAAGGCAGACATTGGTGTGCCAATGCTGTGAACTAGATTTAAAAAAAGAACCTGCTTCAAGACCTTTTCACGACCTCAATATATAATCTTAACCTATTTTAACATTTGTGGAGGAGGGTGCAGATATTATTGTATTTAAAATTAATTAACTTGGCTCATATAGATATTTACAAATTTGAAGAATTAAGTAAGTTGGTAGGGGGGAGGGTTGGTATCTATAAAGTTAGCCTTTGAGTTATACAGGAATACTGTATTGGTCCAAATATATTGTGAGGTTTTTCTTCTAAAAAGTCTCATAAAAAACTGAATTTGTATACTATGTGCAACCTAACATTTATCACGATAAAAAACTGTACTAGCCAGCTCGTAGGAATCAGCAATATATGAGTAATAAACAAACTCAAGGTCAAAAACAAAGTGAGAAACCAAGGTGAGTGCGGGAACTATCTGACACGCGCTTCTAGTCATAAACTCATGGTCAAAACAGAGGGAGGCGGATCTACACCTTTCATTGTGTTAGTTCCCTGTACTCTCTTCCAAATAAATAGTAGTGGTAATTAGGTTGGTCAGTGTTAATCCTCTTTTACAGACTCTGTATCTGTAGGTCCGTAGAAATTGTGCTCATATCTATACAGTCTATCCTTAATCACGTGACCGTGCCAACCAATAAGATAGTCAGAGAAAGTTGAGCAAGAACATTAGTGAATGCCTGGTGTTGTCCATAGCAAACTATTGCTCCACCTTTTAACCTATGATGACGCAAGCATGTGCTAGTGTCCACTTAGTCACGTTCTTGCATACGGCCACGAGACTTGGGCCAATAAAACTCCTTGAAAGAAAATTGTCTATAGCAAGGAGCAACTGCCAAGCAGTCAGCTGATAAATAAAAGAAACGCACAACTTTCTCGAGAAAATGTCCAGAATATACTAGTTAATTACAATCACAATAAATTAGAGTATTTCTAAAAGCTCCCGATTTTGAATAATTCATAATTTAAAAATGTTAAAGAGTATATATTTATTTTAAATGTAAATAGGTATCAGATCTTTAAAATTTCAAATTAAAAAAAACCCAACTAAAACACACGTTCTTAAAATATGAATAAGACTCATTTTTATAAATGTAAATACTTCTAGAAAAAAGTTAATAAATGGAAATATCGGTTTTTAAATTAGAAATAACAATTAAAAATAAAACAATTTAAAAATAATAACAAAACTTTAAAAAAAATCATAGGGCCTAATAGAAAAAATAATAATTAAAATGGTTTCAACACATGTCTTTAAGGACATTAAAATTACACTAACAATTATAAAAAGTAATAAAATGAATAAATGCATGATGGCTTGGAAATGTACAGTAAGACTGTAGCAACACTATACAGTAATGTAAAGTAAGTGATAGGAGAAGGAAGCCAACCTTAAATTGATAGATTAGACCTAGATAGAAAAACACACTTCTCATTTCTTCAAACAATTTTACACTTATCACGTCTTCAAAACTTCCACAATTGCACATTGTTTTGAATTTTCACAAATATTACTTTTTCATTAATGTGTCTTCATATAAAATAAATATTTATGTAAATTCTAAACAATGTGTAACTGAGGAAGTTTGAAGAAGTAGGAAGTGTAAAAGTGTAGGAAGAAATAGAGAAGTGTGTTTGTTTATATCTAGGCCTAACCTAACTATCCTTTCAGGTTGGCTTCTTCCACTATCACTTTTACATTATTCTAGAGTGTTTCTAAAATGTCTTAATAAAAAGTTAATAAAACTGACGTTTTAATAAGCTAATATTTCCCCAAAATATACTTCAGTAACTTAATTTACCCTATAAGAAAATGTAAGTATCATTAGTAAGTTAGAAATTGGAAATGTTTTTGTATTTTATTTATTATTCCTTAGTGTAATCGTTTATGATCATGTCTTCTCTTCCATTTCTATTCCTCTAGGCGCATTTGCACATGTGCATTGTTCGGGCTCTTGTTAGACATTATTTTACTGAGAAATTTACTTCATTTCAATTTTAAATGCTTATAAAAGTTGATGCTAGTTCCTAATTATTTTGTTAATTATGTATAATATGCTTTAGGATTTGGTAAGATGGATTACCTTTGTTAAAATTAAAAATTGTATTTTATTACTATTTAATTTTTTTTTTTTGCATTGTTTTGAAGTTGAGTAGATATGTTTTCATATGAGTTTGGAAGCTTGGAAAAATAATGATATAAGAAATGTTCAGGAATCAAAATTAAAAATCAAGGATCAGCTTAAAAATTTGAATCTGGGGGAAAACGGGTATGTGACATCTTTTATATTTATAACACGGTATGAACTAGCTGAGCTATAGTTAGCAACAGATCCTTTCACTGCCATTGGTGCTCTTATTTCGATGCGTGTTCATATATTTATTTAATTGGGATTGGTACTCCACATAAACCGTTTCTTATAAAGTTAAAAGTTGACCAACTTCTATAGAGTACGAATCAGGACTCTGTAGACAGACTAATCTGATACTTTGGTATTGATTTACACAGACTTGTGAATACGGAGTCTGTAGATGGGGGTTTAGTTACTGGAAGAATCTGTACTGCATTTCTGATATTAAAATGTTTTAGGTGTGCCTGTGCTTCAAGACAAGCATTCGGAGGACCTAATAAAACAATCACATTTGCTAAGTTCTTACCTCATATATTTGAGATTTGTTATTTTTATTTAGAACACCTTCAAAATATTAGGGTTGTATTATGTGTGAGGACATACTATATTCGGGCCAATACTGTAGTCATTTTAACAAACCATCAGGAGCATACTTACATGCTGATAAATATTCTAAGTTTTGTGCATCATTAGAAAGATTTATTTCTATGCACTGCACCTTACTATATGCTCAGGCTGTCATCTTATTTACACTATTAGATGAGAGATGAGAAAGATAGAATTTAGGGGAAATCTATTAGGTTTTTGGGAATGGGAACCCATTTAGGGGCAGGATTTGTGTATCTGAAGAGTATTAAAACTCTAATTTCCCCATTACCAATGATCCAGTCTTTTGCGAGAGTGACTTAGATTCTGCTATCTTCTTTCTCTGCTAAGATGTTTCCAGCAATAAATCGTCACCCAGACAATCAATTTTATGGAATGTTTGCAAGATAGGTTAAGAAACATTTTTTAATACTTATCCTAGATATTTTAGATTGAGGAACTCAAAGATTTGAAAGAACCATTTTTGATACTTATTTTAAATTTGTCAAAATTGATGCTGCGCATTAATACTTTCAAACAACATTAAGACTGTCTATATAAGGCAGTGAAAATAATGAAGAGGGACTCTGTTTATAAGGCAGTGAAAATAATGAACCTCCATAAATCCTTGTCAGATCCACAATTTTTCAAATTTGCTTTTGTCATTTGACTGATAAAGCTGAATCTAGGAAAATATTAACTAATAATGATTTTTGTCATTATGCTGTCATACATCAATTTTAGTGGTAAATTTATTATTTGGGATCTATTTTATAAGCCTGTTGCTTTAATATGTTAGGTTAAAGCAGCGTAACAGCTCTTAAACAATCACGCTCAAAATTTTAAAAATAAGTCCTCAATCTGATATTCGAATCCTTAAGCAGGTTGAACCTCAGGAATTTTGGGATTTGATAATGCAAAGGAGCCATCTTTAGTTATTGTGCTTGGTTCCATTATGGTGTAGCTTCTAATAATATAGGACATGTTTGTTTAAACTATTTTTATTTAACCTTTTCTATAATTTCCAGTAATACGGCAATATATAAGACTACAAATTGCTGTGCTTGGTTTTCCTATACCATTTCTTCACTTGTGAGGTTGCACTTCCTTTAAATTAAATATATACATCATCGTGCCAAATGTAACTATTACAATTTTGCTACCCACACTGCTATAATTTTTTAATTGACTTGAAAACAATTTTATTCTTAATAGACAAATAGCTAGGAAAGTATTTCAATAATCAGAATCAACTTAATACATAAGTTTTTTTTTTTCTGTTTTGCAAAAATAATTACATTGTAAGAAGTTAAAGAGATTCTGGTTTGCCATTTAATTTTAAGTTTAGCTGTAATATCTATTTATTTTCTTGCCATAAACAAATATATAGTCATGTTTCAGACTCCTGCCAAACATTTTGAACATCCCTCCTAGCTATAGTATGATTTTGGTAGGAAAAACAGTAGAAGTTAGTTACTAAAGTTACTTAAACAATGTTGATATATTCATACATAAAGTTATGTCATCTGCAGATGTTACTTTTGATAGATATTATCAATACCTATCAAATAACATAAATAATATAAGAAAATGTTATCAATGTTGGCCGCAAAGAAATATGTTTTTATTTTCTCTACTGTTCGTCCAACCAAAATCAGGGTATACTTTGTCTCCTCCTTACATGTGTTTGCAAATTCAAAATACTTGTTGAATTTAACCTTAGTCCACATGTTTTTATTCCATTAAAACACTTATTTTCATATCAAACAAATTAAGATTGAACTTGGTAGAAGATATAAAAAAAGTGTTGGCACAATTTGTTTAAAAATTTGAGCATGTATTCTTTCACTGTGATTTTCTGGGTGCATATAAAATTGTTGGTTATTATCCATTGCAGTGGGTCCAGCGACTTGGAAAACGGAAAAGTTGCTTGTTTAGAGAAAAGTCTGAATTTTATCAAATTCATATAAGTTTCATATATTCACTGAAAGAATACACAACTTTCATTAATTTACAATAGTCAAAATACTTTATTCTTCCAGTTAATACTTAGCGCAGCAGTCTCTGTAGAGTGTGTATATCAATACTCTCAAATTCAACTTGTTATTTTTATGTGATCTTTTCACCCCTCTACTCTGTGTCTTTAGTTAAAGTTGACTCATGGTTATGCACATGTGCTAGAATTTGAATAACAATTTTAAACTGTACTGCTCATGGTGGATACAGACAGGGAAAACCTGGAAAAGTCAGGGAATTTAACTAAAAATAAGGAAAAGTCAGGGAATTAAAAAATATGTCTAAAAATCCCATTAATTTCGAAACTAAACACTAAAACAAAAGTTAATAATACCTAAATAAAATAACATTTTAATTTTTAAAATAACTGATAAAACTGTTTATGTTTAGTAAATACAAACTTTTTTAATATGTGATCAATAATAAATAAAACAAGTCATCATACACCATTAAAACTGGAAAAAAATAGTCTGGGAAAATTGAAAAATGTTGCCTGGAAAACCTGGAAAAGTCAGGGAATTTTGTAAAATATGTTTTGTAGCCACCCTGCTGTTGTAAAGTGATCTTTTAATGTCTCTGTATTATCTCACTGAAATCTAAATTAAATTGCACTCCCCAATCTCTCATTGCTTGACGCTGAAATCCTTTAACTCCTTCATAATGAAACCATTTTAGAATGTGTGTCTAAAAAATATAACTGAATTAAATTGTTTTCTTAATATAGTAATGGAAATGTCAGGGAACTTTAAAATATGGTTTGGCTGGAATTACTGCAATTAACAGTGAAAATACTAAAAAAATACGCATTTGTAGGACATTTATAGCTGGCACCAAATCATTGCTATAAGAGGAAACCTCAATTCCACTAATTTGTTAGTCAAACTGGTCATCGAACTCAAACAGTTGATAGAGCATTATGGGTAGCATATGGAACCTCTATTTATTATATAATACATTTTAAATTCTTATGAAAATGTAAAAGCCTACTTTTTCCCCTTGACCCCTTTTTCATTCTTAAAGTACACTAATATCTACATATATACTTCCTTTTACTAAGTATGCCAAAGACAAAATAAAACATATTTTTATGGTCAGTATTCAATATTAAATACTGCTTGGACAAAAAATAGATAGTTATGACAAAGACATAGTCAAATTGAAATATTTTTCATCTAAAACCAAATGTCAGGATAATAATTTATCAAATTCACTGTTTATAGAAAATCCGGCATTGGTTCCCACTTAACTAAATTATCAAAATCTGGAGAAACATTTTGACTTGAAACAATCCTTATTGTTCTTAGTAAATGTTCATCTGTAAGATGATTTCACATGAGTAAAACTTTGGCAAGTACACTCTCATAGATGTCTTGAAGAATAGTTTTACATTGAAAATCAACAAATTTAAGTTGTATTTCTTCTTTAACGCTTTTGACATAAATTGAAAATTGAGCTGCAAATAACGACAACAAAAGTTTCTCCTGTTGGAAATTCTTAAATTTGTCTTCAAACTCTTTTTGGAGAGCCGATATTAATGTGACATTATTACGGTTGGACATATCATTATAGTTTTCCACAATTATTTTGAGCTTAAGGAAGTGAGCAAAGTTTTTGTTAGCAAGTTGGTTTTCCCACAGTCTAGGCTCTAACATGGTCAATTAACTGTGATTAGTCCTTTCCCTAATGTTGAACATAAAGTGAATTAAGATGCTGTGTAATATCAACCAAGACTTGTCATTAAATTTATTGACAAAACAGATTTTTATTTTAATAAAATCTCTTGGTTCAAAAGATTGTTTTCAAACTGTGCCTCCCAACCACATATCTTTGAAATGATATGGAAATTTAATAGATTCGTGACCACTTTATTTTTAAAAAAAGTGGTAGACTGATTGTGCTTACTCACATGAGCATGAATAAAATTGACAGTTGTTCAACTTCTTGCCTCACTTGTTCAATTTTTAAATGATTTTGCGCACAAAGCTTTCCAGTGAACGATACAATGTAATCGGATGGCAGCCAAAACACCAATACGTCTTTTAAACGGGTATGTCTTTTAAGGTAATTATTTTTTAGAAGTTTTTCAATTATATTCAAGTCTTTGTCCACAACACGAATAAATACAGCCAGATGTGCCACGTCTTATATCATTACTTTCGTCAGTGGCTATAGAACACGAAATAAAACTACCAGCCCTCTTTATTAATTGAAATATCAGTGATGCGTGCTGCAATGGTATTCCTTGAATGGCTAATGTTTGAAAGTGTTTTGTTTGGACATACCAGTTCTGCAGCAGTAACCAAACAGTATTTTAAAAACTCTCCTCTGCTGAATGGTTTCAATGCACAGGCAAATCCAGTCCCAAACTCAAAATACATTGCGGGCCACATTCTTATTCTTTCATATTTCATTGTGAGCCGTGTGTTTGATACCCCTGCTCTAGATACTTAGCTTGATAGGCAGGTGCTCTATTGAAGTGTGAAGATTGTAGTACTAGTTTGATAATAGCGTTATTTTTCTGGCCCTAGTTATTCTTATATTCACATATTGGACTGAGCTGCGTTCTGTTGACCTTCATTATGAAGCGTTCAGCTACAAATTAAACTCTATATTTCAATAACAAAGCCCCTGTGATTAAAATTCTACTCCTTGGAACAATATCTTAATTAGTTTATTTGTAGCCCATATCTTTGCATAGTAAAAGGAAAAATCCTTTTCATACAAGAAAACAATTTGTTCAAAACCTATCATAATCTAGGTTAGATATTATAGATTGGAATATTGTGATGTCTATATTAATAAAATGAAGATTCTGTATAGTTCTGTCTTGAGCATTGTGCGATATCTACTGCACGCACTTTTCTGACATTTTAAGGCTGGAATTTTACATTTTTATTAGACTTTTTTCTGTTTGTTTGAAACTAAGGAAATAATTTCCTGTGATAGCCAAGCAATTCATTGCATGGTTACCCTGGGTATTTCTTCTAGTATCTTATAATAGTTTGATTCAGTAAGGATTTTGAATCTGCAAACTGATAAGACAAACTTTGAATTAACTCTGGAGGTGCATAGATGAAGGTAATTACCTTAAACCTTTTTGTTTGGGCTGTTCATTTTGTCTGGAGATTTAAATAATATATCAACTTAAATGAATATATATCAAACCAGAGTACTTTTTGTAAAAATCATATTAATTATAGGTAAAGATAATGTGGATTACTTGTAACCACAAATCAGGCAGTGATGGCTGTCCTATGCTCTTAATCTCCTAATATTGTTACTAGATGGATTAATACGCTTATTACAAGGTTGGATATTTGTTGTTTCAGGAAGATTGAGTTGTTTTGAATAAGCAAGTCAATACAATTATTGGTGATTGCATTTGTAATGTTATCATATATTTTGTATTTTCCATAATAAAATATATAAAAAATATGATTGTTTTTCTGTAAATCAAAAATAATTACATAGGTCCTCCATTTTTATAGGTCTAAGAACATACAGGAATTAATGGGAATAACAAAAATAGAAAGCCACTTGACACTGCTACTACTGGATGGTGAAAATGTGATTCTATAATTTTTTAGGCATTTGACAACCTAATTTTAGGGTAAACTTAATAATCAAGATCCTAAGACTGTTAATTGAGTCTATGTTTAATATTCAGATACCATTTTCGACAATAAACTTGGAATCTGGTAGGGGTATCTATATTTAAGTCTCATATGTTAATATATAGGGGCATCCATGAAATGAGAGGATGTGGCATCTAGCAGGAGGTTCTTGATTATATACATTTACTGAAAGTGAAAATAATTTTCTTTCTTATACTAGATTATTAATTTAAAGTGTTATCAAAAAGTCTTATAATACTTCCCTAAGGGTGACTGTATAGTTCTGGATGATTTCATAACTTATAAAAATATGTGTATATATATATATATATATATATATATTAATAAAACTGTCGTCCCCCCCCCTACTGTGGCAACATGAGATATTAAAGTATATGATATATAATTTAAAAATTATAATGTTAACACTTGTATCTTGTTATAGCTGGACAACAAAATAAATAACTTAGAGAGAGAGCCATACAAAAGATTAGTTTAAAACTAAACATATTTACTTAGTAAACAACAGCTAAACACAACCTGACAAGACTGGTTAGCTTACAGTATTTATTCCTGAAGAGCATGCCACATTTTAGAAGCTCTCACTAGAAAAACATTTTCTAAGTGAACCACTTACTTTATTTTTTTTAAAGTTTTTTTCCAATTAAAAAAAAATGTTTTTGTGAATGTTTTGACTGCCAAAAGTAACAACAAATCAACATAATAATATGGTCTTGCAGATCATATGTTTGGCGAATGGATATGTTCATATATGGTAACTTTTCTTATCTGTCTTACATCTTGGATGCCCTACAACTATTTTCAATTCATGTGATCGACAGCTTTCACTTTTGGTTAAAATAGATAGTATTAATATAAAATATTGTTGACAACAAAGGCGAGAGGATACCTTTGTTTTCCTTTTACATGTTCCTATCTTAAGTGTCCTCTCTTTCTTTACAAATTCCCTTTTTCCCACTTTTATGATTTTTGGTTCACTCTTAGGAAGCTGTGTTGCGCGTTTCATACTCTCTTCAGATGAGTTCTGATAGAATGAAACCTAGGTCAGGGTATTGGGTGTCATTGATAGATTTTCTTCAAGAGGCAGACATTACCTCTTTGTCCAGTGGCAGCAATGTAAGGTGTGAACTGTGTTCTTTTTACTGTAAAAACCATATTGTGTTTGTTCCTTTTATAGGTATCTCTCCACCTTTGTTATACCTTATTCGAAATATAATACAGTTACCTTTGTGCAAGTATTGTGATTTTTAATTTTATATAGAAGTATTCCAATTGTGGGAAAAAATTCAGATTCGTGTGTGAACCAATAGCCTAGTAGTAATATTTTCCTAAGATTGGAACTAGTTTAGCCTGATTACTTGTTGGTGTGAGGGACAACCAAAACCAGGTGGTGGCAGTTTATCTAACACACAACTTTTCTAAAAATTATATTAATTTTGTGTTTTTATTGAACATTGCTAAGTTAAACTCTAAAAAGCAATGCGCATCCAACATGATGAAAGATTTGATTACTAATGAAGCTTAGTATCTAAATCATCATCTTAATCAAGAACTGTTTCTAGCCTGTGACGGGGTCCATTTTTTAAATTGTGTCCATCTCCCTCTGTCCTTCCACCATTCTTCCTCCTGCACTTTCTTCCACTCTCCTCCTTTCACTTGCACACATGCTCCTATATGTTCCATCTCTTCCTTGGTCTTCCTTGCGGTCTCTTCCTTGCATATTCAATATCCATTAATCTTCTATGAATCTTCTCCCCTTCCATCCTCATTTCATGTCCATACCATCTCACCTAGCTTCCGCTACTATTTCATGCACCCTAACCTTTGACCTTACATCTTCATTCCTAATCCTATCTCATTTTATTCCACTTAAGGAAATTATTATTCACAGCACCTTCACAAAAGGTCTAACGAAAATAGCCTAAAAATGGCGACTGACGAATTTAAACTATGTGATTGAACATGACAAACTAGTTATTTACAATGATGTGCAGTGGATAAAAATATTTAATTCAGTTAAATATTTTGAAATACAATAAAAAATCATATAATAATTTACCATATATAAAATAAATGACATTATTATTTTGTCTTTTTCAAGTAAATAGGATGCCTGTTTTAAAAGGTATTAATGTATACACTATATTACACGTTATCGATAACATCACAAAACGAAGAATAAGTACTTTCAATTATGTTTAAAATATTGTTTCAGATTGTATAAAAAGTGTGGCGGGCTATTAGTCGTAGCGCTTACAAATTCCACCTGTTTGATTTGATGATTAAATACAACATGAAATAAAACCAACATAATTGTGTTACATACCACTCCATTGGATGGTATCGGTGTTGGAAGAGCAACGGGCAAGCACTGATTCTCCTTTCGACTCTCAACTGATGACTGTTCTGGAAGGATTGGGTTCAAGCCTGTCCGGGTGCATGTGACATCACCCTACTCTACAACTATCTACGTGGCAGATATTCCTCCTATGCCTATGGAGAACATGCTGGTAGGCTACCCCTTCCTGCTCCCCTTGTGTTTGATTCAGCTCGCATATAACACTTAGATCACATACCTGGTGACTTCACTTCATACTTGAACTTCATATTGAGACTTCACATTTGAACTCCACATTAGTGGGTCAGCGAGAGACGGCCTCGCTCAAACCTTCAGGAGAATAGCTCACCAGTTCACAGCCTTGGCCAGGATGGTTTGGTTGGACTCACCAGTGAGACACAAAGTCTGGGAGACGTAAATATGTATCGACCAAGGTTCAACAGAGAGTGCTGAACACAATCCTTAGTTATGTAGGTTATCATGTCTTAGGTTGGTTGTAGGCCTCGTACACGTCTATGAGATATTATATCACAAAGTTAGAGGAGTACATGAGGTCTCTGTTAGGTTATTTATTTTATAGTCATGTCAGCGTTAAGTTATGTTTTCGTTGTTTAAAGTTGCACAGTCCATATGACTCGTGGTTTCTGCTCTAGCACCTCACAGTAAGAAGTGACTTGATGTCTCGGTTAGGTTGTTTAATTTTAAGCCAATGTCAAGTTGAATCGGTGTATCACGGAGTAAGTTCCCTACATGGCCCATGTGGCCTGTAGTTTAACTGGAGGGACTCTCACTCCCAAGCCTGTATGACCATGTCACGGTCAACGGCTCAACCTAGCGTGAAAGTTAAAGTTTGGTTGATCAGGGCCTAATGTCTAAACCTAATTAGGTAATTAGGAATGGTATATTTGGTATTAATACGCTAGTTGGGATGTGCAACTTGTGGATATGCCTCAGCCCTTCTGGCATGGCCCGCGTATAAACTTAGTGCTCGTTTCCAGCCCCATACAGGTCCTGTTGGAGAGCTTTTCTGAGCTTCACTCATCTATAATAATGAACTATATTGTTGCCTATAGGTTTAGTTTTAATAATTCTGGTTGTTCAGATTTGTAACAAGCCAACTGTTTAGCGTCTGGGCCTTGAAGCCAAAGTGACCACTTTCCCTATCTACTGACCTTAAATGCCGGTTCGGACTACATTAGTAATTTAGTAGAGTAGCGAGTATTTTAGTAACTAAATGTGTGTGAACAACAAAACTTTATCGAGTAGATTAGTAAATAATTTAGTCGAGTCGATCCATTTTACTAAACCCGTCATGTTTGGCCTCGTTTGATTTGTTTTGACAAAAACTATAACCTTGTATGGTGCCTAGGGTCTGATGATGAAGCCTGTAGGTGGTCATAGGAACTCCTAAACAACACATGAGCAAAAAAAGCTTGTATTAAGAATGAAATTTTTAGCAAAAACTTATTCGGTTTCTTTTCAGATCGACCTATTCGCAGGAATTTAAAAAAAATCAAGGACTCCAAAAATTCCGGCGGCGGGACAGACACAGTTTACAGTCCTTCAGTAAAAATGGTTCAGTTTAATGGATACATTCCTACGAAATATTAATTCAATCTTGACAGAAAGTGAGAGCAATTTGGTTAGTAAATTTCAATTTTATTTATTCATATAGGTTGCGATAATTGGAAATAACAAAGTCTTTGAGTGGTATTTATGGCCGTCGATCCCAATCAGTCTGTTCGTTGGTTTTTAGGATTCCGTAGTCAACCAATAATTAAATTAGTAAACATTTCTTTATTCGTTGTTGTTAATGTATCATTCTTGTCTGCCACGGGACGGAACCTTCTTCTACAAAGTAATCTGCATATCTTTCCTGAAGATCTGCAGACCGTCGAGATGAATGGTTTCTTAAGCAACTTGGTAGTGGTTCCAACCCTTGAGGCGCTGGCTCATCTCTCCAATTACCAGGAATAACAATTAGTGCATCTAAATTTTCACTGTCTACTGTATATTCTAACTGCTTGTTCTGTAATTTTGTTTGTCTTGTAACATTGTTATGTTACATTTACCCGCCTCAGCTATTTCCACCTGATCAATCTTACTACCCGCTCCAAGAAACTA
>CABFWB010006629.1:8326-24217 GCA_902151455.1 Timema bartmani
ATCTTTTATCAAACTTAAATATAAGTTTAATCTAACTTTAATCTCACGAAATTTTATAAGGGGTTCTTTTTATTTGTGGATAGATTTGTGTGTGTTTTTTTGATAATGAGTTCCCAGGAGAAAAAAAGAAGAGAAGTTACAGATCACCAAGTCATTCAAAAATTTCAATTTCAAAATTCTTTGAGGCATAATATTGGCCTAAATTACTGTGGTAAACTATCACATTACTCTACATAACCATATGTTTTCATAAGAGCTGTCCCAAGTGACAGTGGCAGATATCAGCTGTTGGCGTATTGATATTTTAGGGACTATTTTTTAGTTACTTTTTGAGCTGTCATCCAAGTAAACTTAGGTCGTGAATGGCGTATAAGTGCTTAGAGTGCTTAGGTTCGTCAAGTTAAGATGCAACCCACTTCGCAATATAGCTTATAGTAAAATTCACCAAGTCGTTAACGAAATGAAATAACGGGGACTAAACAACCTTGGCTCCAGTGGTAAAATATTGTATACATCACTAGAGATAAATGTTTATGCGCCTAAGAGTTCACGATTCGTCCGCACAACACAATGTTCAGAAATAGAGGCGCACTCATCCCTCCTCCTTAATCTCACTTGTGGCCCAATACTTTCCAAAATGTTGCAGCGCTTCTACAGACGTGATCAGCGAAACAAAACAAGGTCCAAGAGGGTTCATTAATATTTACATTGCCTGCTGTATTTATATATATGTATATATATGGATATAAAGTACCCTGTACCAGCGGTCACGCAGTATTAGGCGTCAGTACAGATAAAGATATAAATATTTACCTTACCTAGTTTATATATATATACCAGGTAAGGTAAATATATACATGCACAAGTGATCACACGGTTTTAGGAGTCAGGCTCGCAATGGACTGGATTACTTGTGAAAGCGAGGTCAAGGTTTTAATAGCGGTAGGGTTCCCTGAGGGCGATTTGTCACTGTAATTTTTCCATCCTCCCTTCACGTTAATGTGGAGACATTTTAAACAAAAAACCTTCTCATCCCCACTCAAAGCGTCAGTTCGTTAAATAATATTTATGTTAATACGTGTGTACCAAAAAAATATATATATAATCACATAAAACAAAATATGAAGTTCAACTCCATGGCTATAAACGGGTGAAAGCATTAGATAGAAATGAGAAGAATAGTTGTTTTGAATGCACCCGCATTTGTTTGGAGAGAAAACGCCTTGATTAATCACATTTGTGAAAACCACCTTCAAATTAGTCGGGCTGAAATTCGAACCGTGACCTATCCGTCACAGGTAATCCAGTCTATTGCGAGCATGACACTTTAGACTCCATGACCATCAGTTCTTTTGTGTGTATGTGTGTGGGTGTGAGTGTGTGTATATATTATGCATATATATAAGTGTGTATATGTATGTATTTTTGTAAAAACATGTGTAAAAAACTATTAATGAGACCAGGAAGTACCTAGACCAAATACAAATGTTACTCCAAAATGTATTTTAATATGTATAATAAGAAGCACATAAAATGTACATTCTCGTTCGCTTGAAATAAATTGTTTCAATACTGAAAAAATGTGTCTATGTAAATCTTTTTGAAGAGGTAAATATGAATAGTAGTCCTGGTAGACCTAAATCCTACATGTCAAAATATAACCTGAAAAATAAAGTATGTATACAACCTGAAATAATTTTTTAAAAAATAATGGAAAATATACTTTTAAAAATGTTTATTTGACATTATTGAAGGGTTGATTTAAAATGAGCGTATAGCCCGAACGGGTAGTATGATGCGGTGCTAAATAATAATAAATAGTAAGATTTAAGATGTAGAATGTAATCATTTAACAAATTTTATCACTATTTCCCCCTCTTTGAACAAAACACTGTCAGAGGAAGTGGAATCTCTCACATCTTCCAAGAACAAAATAAATTGTATAACGGATTGTTGAATTGTGGTTTTGCTTATTAGTCCAGGTAAGATAGTTTTTTCCTTGAACTAAATTTACCATCCACTTTCTCGACGTGATAATTAGGAGAAAAATCGTAGAAATTGAATGTATATACTTTGGACTAAATCGGCTTGTAGCTTCAAAGTTAAGAAAATTAATAAAAGTGCCGAAAACTGGTATTTTCACTTTTAAGGTGTGAATTTTTTTTCAGAAAACAAAAAATAGCCCGTGATAGCACTTAAAAAGACCAAAAAATTGAGCCTTGGTCGATTGAAATCGGTTCACAACTTTTTTCAATAAAAAATAAAAACCACGAAAAATGGCAATTTTTTTACATTTAATTACAATGGTTGTAATTGTTGCAGGAACTTGTTTTGGAACTTAAATTGTAGCTCTTGTTGGTGCCTACCTACAATAAAAATTTCGTGTAAATATAATCATAACCTTTTGCGGAAATCACGAGTATGTAAAAACAGGTGTTCCCGAAATACTGCTTGGAAGCTGCAATTAATGGTCATAGAGTGATTTTTCAAAGTGTTAAGGTTCAAAGAAGGTTGAATATAGGGGAAGTGGACCCGCATTTACGTGGAGGGAGAGTGGAAAACCATTTAGAAAAAACCACCCGAGTGAGATTCGAACCTCGATCTCCCCGTCATTGGCCATCTAACTTAAGACGAAACTAGCGCGTTAGCTATCTACGCCACCGAAGCGGTTCGACCAAAGAGTAGTGTATACATTTAGCACATTTGAGCGATTATTCTTTTTCTCTAGCTACCTACTATAAACAAAAATACATTCGCTTACAACATTTACATATTATGTTAAATAGTTGTTCCAAGCAAGTTCCAAACAACTTCAAATAGCTTCATGAGGCTCCTACAGCTAATCCCTCTTTTCCCTAGAAATCTCATTCTGACTGGTCTTGGCTGAATGCCCTAACCTCCAATCCCTCTTTTCCCTAGAAATCTCATTCTGACTGGTCTTGGCTGAATGCCCTAACCTCCAATCCCTCTTTTCCCTAGAAATCTCATTCTGACTGGTCTTGGCTGTATGCCCTAACCTCCAATCCCTCTTTTCCCTAGAAATCTCATTCTGACTGGTCTTGGCTGAATGCCCTAACCTCCAATCCCATCTTTTCCCTAGAAATCTCATTCTGACTGGTCTTGGCTGAATGCCCTAACCTCCCCCCTCCCCAAACATACGTCTGTGTGCACCAATGCACTAATCTGTTCACGTACCTACTAGCGGAAGAAATTATCTATAAACGGGGGCGTGGGGGGTCCAGACCCTCGGCAATATTATGGACCCTCCTTTGGGAGGTCCTGAAACACGTATACAAGTTTGTATTGTCTAAAGGTAGGCCCTATAGTTACATTTTTAGTGCCCCCTCTCCCTTCCAAACAAATAGCTTTCCACGCCCTCGAGCGGATGAATGTTTCAAGAGTTTTCAGAGAGAATAGGCCTATACCAGTATAAAAGTAAAAGTCAAAACCAACCAATCAATGGCGTCACTGCGACAGGTGTCTTGAAGGCTAGCTTCCTATTGGATATAGGGAGCTGGTTTCTCTTGCTTGTTTGGTAAATATTCCGGAGTTAAATTTTGAAAACAAAAAATAAGTTTTAATGGTGCAATGTTTTTAGAGTACTCTTCAAAAGCGCGTGATTCTCCATGGATGAAGTCTTAAAAGGATAATCTACATACGATACTTTAAAGAAAAATATCTTCATCCACGACTTTTTAAATATATGAGAGCGGTTCAAACCAATATCGTTACAAAATCAATCAAATGCGAGAGTGACGGCTTAGACCGTTCTACAACCAAAGTGGTTGAAAGTATTTCAAATAGTAAAGTATAGCAAGTATCATAGATTTTAAAAAAAACTCATTTTAAGTGTCCATCTAAATAAATGAGCTCTTTATTCAAGACAAGAATTTTTTTCAAAAGAATGATAAGCTTGAAGGAACAGACTAAAATGTCCGGATGAAGCTCTTAAGATGGGGTGCTAGTGAGCGTGAGTTTAGGGCAGTATTTTCGAAGTTTAATAGCATAAACATTTATTTGGCCAAAATAAATCAAATATTCCTTCTATAGAATCATATAGTTTAGTTTTCCGCACATGCTAATCTCAACAGTTCTTTAATATCTGTCAAGGATGTCCTGGAATTTAGTGACAACTTTTTCTCTTCATTTAAAAAGTTTGTCACCAAATGCCGCTATGCTCATGAGAGATATTCAAGAGCTCTGGAGATTAGCATGTGCAGAAAGCTAAACTCTATGTTTCTATAGAAGAAATATTTGATCTATTTTTGCCAAAAAATGTTTATGCTATAAAAACTGCAAAATGAATGTACCAAACTAGCGCTCACTAGCACCCCACCTTAAATAAAAAAAATAAACGAAAAAAATAATTCGCACGTAAAAGTGAAACATGAATTCTAGCTTTCTCTATTTATTGAACGCTCTCTCTTGAAAATAAACACAATTCAACTCCGACTGAATAAATCTAGCCCTTTGTGTGTTTAAACTCTAAAAAAAACCGCTGAGACACACAGGACAAAAGTAATTGTGAATGCTGAAAGCGACATTTTCTTAACTACTGGGCTACATGCATTAAGAATAAACGTTACACTAATTAAACCTCATTCGCGTGATTGAGTAAAGCGATAATATAACTTAAATAGATAAAAGTATCACACGAAGTGGTGTGGCCGGTCGGCAGAGCGCTCGGTTCTGACGTCATGTGCGGTAGCCGTCTGAATCGGTGGCTCGCTCGCTCGCTCGCTCGCTTGCAACTACCTTGTATATACTCTTACGGTTGTAGTCTCACCACATATGTGAAGTTTCCAGCCATACATGTAAAGAGTGTATAAAGATAAATTGAAGTCTACATTGTCTTCTCATTCTGACAACTGTTCATTGAAAGATTTTATGTTTAAGTAAGTATCCATACATTTAAAAAAAACATCTATGGTATTCAAAAATATATTTGGTATACATAAATGCCTAAAAATTACTCAAAAATAACAAAAACCAATAAAATATGACCTAACCATTCAAAATGACAGAAAATTACCTATAAATAATAGGTTCCCAACCAAAGTATAATGAACAGACTGTATGTACGCATAAGCATTGTTTGTGATGTAAAAAAAAAAGACATGTCATCAAAAAATCACTATTAGGTGTTAAAACACTGTTGAGTAACTGTTATATAATTATTGTATGTTGAAATAGTATATTTTAGTTAATATAATTCAAGTATGTTCATAACACAGCAGAACTTTTATAATTCGAAGTCCAGGGGATATTTAAAAACATTCAAAATATCCTAAACTAAAATTGGCCAGTTTTACGAGTACAGTATCTACGCAGCCGCACAATAAATTGATAACCTCAAATATGCTACATATAAACACACACATTTTATATACGGTATATAACACACACATGACATTATACAGAATGCTCGGAAACTCAACGCCCAAACTGAACATGTAGTTTGTTTGAACTAAAAGAAATACAAAACCCCTATACAATTACATCCGGCAAAGTATGCTAATACCATTAAATTGTATTCAAGTTTCAGTGTACAGCGCCGGGAGAGCAGAGCTGTGCAAGCATGCGTGTACAAGTTGCATAGGAGTTAGGCGCACGGCACTGCACACCTCGACATCTTGGAGCACGGTAGCAGAAAATACTACAGTTAATAGTAAACAGCACACTAGTCCATCTAGAAATGTGAATACGTTCTAAGGGTCATCATTTACGGTTCTACATCAAAGAAAGTGCTTGCCACTATTACATGTGCAGTGCTGCACGCCTAGCTCCTATGCAACCTGTTGTACACGCATGCTTGCACAGCTTTGCTTTCCCAATGCTGTACGCCGAGACGTTGAACAAAATGTAATGGTATTAACATAGTTTGCATAATATAACTGTACAGGGATGTTGTATTACTTTTGGTTCAAACGAACTATATGTGCAGTTTGGGCGTTGAGTTTCCCAACACCCTCTATAATCTACATACATGAAAAAACAAGAAAAAGGATAACATAAAATATAAAAACTTGTAAAAATTAAGATACGGAGACTGCAGATTTAAAACATTGAGGACGTGCAATATGAGATGTTACCTCTTCCATGGTGAGCCTCGCGTTATTACATCGTTAGATAGGAGCGATAAAATCCGTGCCAATACATCCCCTATTCTAAGACGCTCTCAACCGGCTCAGAATTTCCCTCTTTATCTTCTACTATGCGGTAAATAACTCTAACTCTATTGACATTCTTGGCACAAGAGGTGATTTAATAAAGATCGTTAAGCGAGGTTTGAGATAAGTACAAATAACAAATTAACAATGTCTACGCTTCGAATTATCCAAATATTTACATCTAAAATTCTAATTAAATGTTTTTTCTACCATTTTTTGAATAGTAATTTCCTGGAAAATCATGGTGGGGTCGAATTATCAAATTTTTCGAACTGACCAATGTTGAATTAGTCAGATCCTACTCTATATTGGAGTCTTCATCTTACTTTGAATTACTTCGAAGATGAGAAGGTTACCCGTGTTTTCCGAATGTATGTACAGCTTTTGGTTAAGATACGAGTGTGGTTGTCCGAAACCTTATTTTATCTGACAGAACGTATACTTACCGAGTTTAAAGTACCTAGTTCATTTCCTAGCATGGCCAAAAAACTATCATTGGTGGAATTGGGGCTTCTCCTTTCACATTGATGGATTGACGGTCAGGGTACTTGATGTTGTGTTATTTATATTATATAATTGAGTTAGTTTGTAAGTCGTTTGTATAATAAGTTGTATCATAAAGTGTACGTTAAATACACCTAGTAACAAACTAAAGTGATTTTATAAATGTAACTGAAACGTGACTTTACCTGCACTCCAAGAATATTATATTCTCTCCACAAGACGTGAAAGTTGTATTGAGACGGTAAGTGTTAGTCGAGTTTTCCATTTCCCCAGATTCATAAATCAATCCCGAGGAAAAGTGCTTACCAATCCAATGTAGCATGGATCACGTGCGCCAAAGTGGTCGGATGTGATTCGTCAAACAACGCAGAGCAAACATTAATCCAGCCGTGCAAACAGAAGCTCAGGCCAATTACACATTGTATAGTCGGTCAGACATTTTTTATTTACGATCTGCTGGGAGTTGTAGATTTCACCAGATCTACTTTTATCCATCCATGCGCCAAGAAGGAGTATTTTTGTAGCCGTTGCTTCTGTAAAGTCCGTGACGAACTTGGCAGAAATTATGCCAAATATAGTGCCTATCATTCGCCAATGTTGGCTTGTATACATATATATATATATTTATGCATCCCAAGTTACTCAATTAAGAGATGGGCATAATTTACCCTACCCTATAAAGTCTCAAAAGTTGGTAGTTCTATTTGCTACCCTGTTTTATTATCTTCTCTAGATACTTCCCCTCCAAAAACTTTTGGGAACTGAGCACTGTTTCCCCTCACTATAAAATCTCTACGATAAGTAGTTCATTTTGATAGGCTGCTTGTTTACCTCCTCTTGACACTTTTCCTGTTCCGTTTATCCATACACATGACGCACACTCTTTCCATCAAATGTTTTCCCACAAACCACCTTTAAAAAAACGTTGTTTACCTGGTTCCAATTTTAGATAGACATATGGCTCTAGGAACCATTTTGATTATTTGTTTGTAGGAGAATGAATACATGCCATATTCAAGAATAACTCATATTCTGTAATTTTGTAAAAGAGATTATGATTTTAATTAGACTGTGTTTTTTTTTGTTTTTTGGGAGAGAATGGAGATCCCCCTACGGCTTACTATTCATCTGGGCTGCACGCAAAATGTATTGTTTTGAAAACTGTGTGTGGAACAATGAAATGTATTGTCGAGGGAAATACCCATTTCAATGACCGCATGGTATAAGGCAACAGACTAGACTGCAGACGACGGGGAGATCGAGTTTGGAATGCAGGTCAAGTGTACTGAGGCTGTTATTTTCCAAAGTGGTATTCCACTCTCCCTTCACGCAAATGCGGGTACATGCCATATAAATATAACCTTCCTAATTCCAAAAATTACACTAATGGATTAGGAATTGGGAAGGTTGAATTTAAAGGAAGTGAACCCACATTTGCGTGGAGGGAGAGTGGAAAACCATTCAGGAAAAACCTCCCTCAGTTCACCCGACCGAGATTCGAACTTCAATCTCCCCGTCCTCGGTGGTCTGGCTCAACACGACTGGCGCGTTAGCCAACTACGCCACCAAGGCGGGTAATGTTTTGTTATAAAAACTGTCAAAATACAGTCCTTATTTCGGGCTCTCTTCAACCCCAAATTAAGTATAAAACTAAACGCCACCAATCAACTGCCTTGCTTTCTGGAAAACTTGTGTCCATAAATGTTGATTCTACAAGTATAAGTATTGTATCCGCCACGGCGGGCACGCGGACAAGGGCACCAGTCTTGTCTGGGTTGCCAGTGATGATAAAGTTGGGTTTTGAAATGACACCTGGGTGTACCAAAGTGTTTTACAGTTTCCTCTAATTTATTTCCCAATCTCCCTCGATGCAAATGCGGATTAATTTACTTTAAATTCTTCCTTCTTATTAGTAATGCTGATAGTCCAGGTAATAAGACGCAGAAAATGGGAGAATATATATATATATTGCTCAGCACCAACGTGTCATTTTCAATAATTCCTCAAATATATTTTAATTATGATGAAATAATAAAACTTCACAAAGCATAATTATTGGTTCTTGTGTTATCCATAAGTGGGAATGGCCATAAAATGTAAACAAAATGTTTTAATTTAATGAAATACCAGAAATAGGATTTACTAAGAATATAAATTTGACCTCTGTAATACTCTATTCATTTTGAAGACTGGGATATTTTATTTCGACTTCATATTATAAAAAGTATTCAATTTTTATAATTTACGTTGACAGATTTTAAACCAGTTTCAAATTTATAATTTGTGAAATTAAATATGAAAATGGAGCTCATTAAATGAAACGAGCCCTTAAATAGTAATAGTCTCTGCTTGAAATTCTCACTTTCTTAAATAAATAAAAAGAACTGCAACACACGTGAAAGGTCTAGGTCTATATTTTACTTGAAAACAGTGTACCACCAAAAAGGGATTCAGTGCAGTATGTCCTAAAACTCGTCTATCCCGTCGCACGTCTGGTGAAAGTCCTCCCTCCCCCCCATCAATTCTAGCCCCGAAGATACGGTTTGGCGTGTAGGAAGTATCGAGACCTATTCCCTCAGGAGGTCAGGTGTAAAAAATAAAACCTCTTACAGATCGATACAACTTCCGTTACTATTCTCAGGTAAAAATTCTTCTCTCTCCGCCGCGCTCTCTACATGCCGGCTGAATTTCCTACGAGGCGTGAATAACATTTTCAATGTTCCCTAGAGAAAAACTGGGGCTCCTTCACCCCTACCTTACATCTCGGGGATGCACGAATAGATATTATCTTGCTCGTCGCTCACGCCTTGGTGAAGAAACATAAACTGTTCACACAGGTGGGAGGGTTCGGTTGAGACGTGTGGCGATCCCAACCTCTGACCATCTGCTAATTTCTTTAGTTCCTGGCATTAACAAATGCTCAAGTTTTTAAACTTTACAACAACTTATTTAGGTTCAAATCCCGATATATTTAAAGCCTCACATATTATCTTTGCTGCCACTGCGCGCAAATCTCGACCTTGGTACTCCTCCAAAGTAGGATTGTACAAAATGGGCTCAACTTCATACAATTCTAGAAAATGTTAAGGTGTCACTATCATTAAATTTCAGGATACGTTGCGAAAACATTATTGCTTCACGCCCGCAACACCACGACTGAAAATCAAACATGTATGATCCCGACACGACAGGGTCATGGAGCCAATGACGTCATGAGAAATGTCCACGACACTACATCCTCATCACCATCATCATTATCATAACTATCATCATTACTATCATCATCATGATCATGTAATCGATGCGACAAGAAGAATGGAGAATAGTAGGTACATTACACGTTATTATTATGTACTTTATTTAATGTTGGTAATGTCTTATTGTGAATAATTTATCAATTAAACTTTACTGTATGTATATATGTTACATGAGTATCACGTTATATAATAGTCCGGTACTATCCGCGGTTTCACGTAACTGCGGTAGATCTAGGAACGTATTACCCACGGATATGGGGGCTCTATTGTACTCACACTTAGTTGTTTACTATGGGAACGACACTCCTGAAGCCTCGAGATCACTACAACAATCTTAACTTATCTTACAGAGTTATGTTGTGACCCTGTTAAAAATATATTCATACTTTTGTTTAAGGAAGGCTAGATTTATGTTTCTGACCATTTACTTTGATTGCAGTACTGAGGGAACGTCCTTGAATATGAGATAACTTTACCTTTTCGTAAATTATTTAAAATTGTAAAAGTTAAAATGCAAGTTTTTCTAATTCTATGTTTAATTCTATGCTTAGGCCTTTAACCTTAATTTTGGAGGAAATAATAATTTGAAATAACAAATCACTTCTTAAATAATTAAACCCTCTTAATGGTGCAGGTGATTCCCGTAAGAACCGAAGGAGGTTGTCTATTTAACTAAATGGTAAATGAACCGTATGGAATCTGGCCGTCCTTAGTTTGGAATCCTTGCATAAATCGGGTTTTCCAATTATATTATTAATAATTTCATTAAAAGTTTTGACAAAGAAAAATAGCATATAATATGAAGTAGTATTATACTAAGACATTCCAATGTGAAAGGTTTGTACTAATAAAATAACCTACTAAGATGGAGCTCTATTCCCTTTGACCCCCCGCAGTCATCCCCTCTAGAAATGTATTTGATGTATCCTGAATAGACGAGGTACTTCACGCACTTTCTTGTTTACAGGTCCCTGGTGTTGAGTTATCACGCTGAGAAACATAACATAACTCGCTTATCACGCTGAGAAACATAACTTAACTAGCTTATCACACTGAGAAACATAATATAACTCGCTTATCACGCTGAGAAACATAACTTAACTCACTTATCACGCTGAGAAACATAGCTTAACTCACTTATCACGCTGAGAAACATAACATAGCTCGCTTATCACGCTGAGAAACATAACTTAACTCACTTATCACGCTGAGAAACAAAGCTCATCAAAATTAAGGCTTCTCAACAAAGATATTAGTTTTTATATCCTTTCTCTTGGTTTATTTCCTCTTAATTACTTCTCATCCATACCTCAATATAGTAAGTCGTTAAAGACCCATAAGACTTCATATCATAGCTCCGTTAATAGCGTGTTTGTCTGTTGAGGTAAAGGCTGTGAGTTAAATCTGACCCCCTCACCCCCGGCAAAAAATGAAATGTATCATTGGTTAACAGGGTTACCACTACTTTATTACTACCAAGTTCCACATGTTTTCCAGATTTTCGAGGAGGAATTCAAATTTGTCCAGGTACAGGTGAAGAAAAGCGTAGTATATTTTCAATTTTCATCAATAAGTGTGAAGTCACGTAGCTTTGTTTGGAAACAGGATGATTTAAGATCGATAGGGGAATATATCTTCTGTCGCTTCACAAGCCAATTTAAGGAGCAATAAGACATGTTTGAATCAGAGTGCTTAATGCTTCAGTTTATCTTATTTTCGTCTATCCAAAGACCAAAAATTTTAAGCTTTCAGCTAAATGTCTCAAATTAACAAATTATCAAGTATTTTTACAATTTTTTTCAAAATGTGCTGTGTTTTCACGGCTCTTCCGGTTTTTTAGGTGTACATGTACACCCTGGTAAAATTGGGTAATCACCTTTGACAAGGATGAATTGTTGGCAGGGGAGACTGCATGTTGTTTTAGAATTAAGTTAATTTGTAAGTTACGTGCAGATATGATCAGTTTTTTTAAGTAAAAATCTCGAATACAACCAAATATTACAGGTTTATTACAGGTGCATTTTTTTAGGTAATTTCTTACCGGTAAAACAATATTACAGCCTGTGTGGCTATTTCAGTTTGTATACTCTAGTTATCTTCGTAGAACTAATTAAAACAACGTTTTAAATATAACAATGAAAGCATTAGGTCAAATGACGAACTAAAATAATATATATTATTGTGTACATCACGTCTTTTAAACGTACGGGCTAATATTGTCTCTGCATTGTTAACTAAAGGGGCCAACTGTAGTTCGGTTTACTTTGGATCAATATATTTAAAAGCAAAGCGATTAATTTCAAAAATTAATTCCCGAAGTTTAACCTAACCGGTTTTCATTATTATTTTAGTTTATGAAAGCTTATACACCAAGTATGTGCCCCGAAATTTTAAATTTCAAAAATATTCAAGGGCAAAGTGGCGATTTCAGAAAACAACCATTTCTCTAGGCCTCGTTCTACTAAACATATTTTAATTTTATGTTTTTTTTAAATAAAAGCATTTACTTCAAGAATTATATTATCAAAGTTTACATACATTCTTCAAATGAGGAAGTCTCAATTTAAGAAAAGCCAAAATCTCGGCGTATACACCGTGACCGGTGTGGCTGGATATATTTAACCTAGGAAATTTTTAGGTAGTAGTTCTTTGTTAATGAAAACCCACTTTATTATATCCTTCCTCCCCCCGCCCCTCGTACCTACCCCAACTACACCCGGCTGGGAATCGACCCTCGTCCACATCAAAAACGAATATGATCGACTCAAGTTTTTAAAAAAAGTCTCAGACCTTTTGGCCACCGCTGCGGGCAACCTAATGCAGCAAATGTAATAATCATTTAGAAATGACTGGGATGGATTTATTTTAGTTTAAAGTTTAAATAAAACCGGCCCATCTGCCGGTGTCCCTGAGGGGCGCCCTCCCCCTCCAGGGTGCACAAGACTCCCCCCCTCACCTGTGTTCATCTCTGGGACTTGGGACAAACTTGATGCACTCTCTCTTCTGGAAGTTGGCCTCCACCCAGCTACGTGCAGTCTGAAAACAAAACAAAAACTCTATTTCAGTCTGGATGATGGGATAACAGCTGCGGGTTAGTTTGGATTTTCGATAACTTAGTTCTACCGGGAGAGGTTTCGCTTCGTATTAAATCGGTTTATTAGTCCTTAGCTTTATAGCTATTACTATTTTTTAATCTGAATAAATACATGCCAGACCCGTTTTGAAAATATATTTGAGAGGGGTCGTAAGTGGTTTTATGGTATGATTTTGGTAGGCGGAAAAAAGGTTAAAAAACTTTTTTTGAAGTCTACATTGATAAGATTTTACTATACATCATTAGTGTAATTTTACATATTTGATCTATCAAAAGTGTCAGTTTCAGATCACATGACTTGATAATAAATAAAGGACATTTACAGTCCTATTTAGATAAGAAGGAACTTTTTTTTTACAGTTTTAAATGATACTAAAACAACTTCCCTAAATGTATACGTAAAATCTTGTGAGCTTCAAGTGTCACTGTTTATAGATTACCAATACGTATAAAACTACACTCATAATATTATATAGTCAAATGTTATCAAAGTTGATCACAACCAAAAATTAATATGTTTGAATTTTCTGAAACTTCTTTCCTACAAAAATCTTACTATACTTGTGGTGGATCATTCCATGTGAAATCCTCTAAAGAACATGTTAATAATTTTTTTCAAGTATTAAAATATCCTTCTCAAAGTAATTTAAAAATATATTACAAAATATTATTAGGTTTGTAGGTGCTATATATAATTTTATAAGCAATCAGGTACCAAAATATTGTCGACCTCAGTGGTATTCGGGTAAAGAGCAAGCCTCACAACCCTTGGTCCACGGATTAAAACCTGGCTGAGGCAAATGGATTTTTACAGAGCGATAAAAACCCGTAGCACAATGTTCTTCGGAGAGGAAGCAAAACTGTCGTCCCATGTCAATTGTGGCATGTAAAAGAACGATAAAAGATATGATAATAGTTAGCCAGTAACATGTGTAAGACACTTTCTCATAGAAATTCAGTGTCTTGAAGCAATGGGAAACCACCGCATTTATTCACGACTTCCCGGAGACATGTGCTTTCTTCCAGACGGAGAGGGCTAAGTGCGCGCGTTACTCCGTTTGGATAAGGAAGCACATCAAATAAACCAAAATACAATATTAATCATTCTTTCAAGGGGAATAGGGTTTCAAACCCTCAACTCTTTAGTACAATGATGGTATATACATAAAATGAAATTAATATAGTTCAAAACATAACTAGTAACGTAGTAAGGGGGCAGCCTACCAGAGTTTTAAGACGCCTTGAAGACATCCACAAATTCCGTATTATTTAACAAGTGGTTTGCTATTTCAAAATATGGTTCCCCCAGAATGGGGGTAAGAGATGTCCATTACCTTATAGGAATGATTAAAATCCTTACATTTTAAGTTTGTTTTTAATCCTGAGAGAGTGAAATTAGCGTTTTTTCCTATGACGTTTCACGTGAAATGACGCAGTTCTGAGTTCAAAGTAAAAAGTTAGAAACAAACCCATTATTTTAACAAAGTTCCGAAGGAAAATATTAAGATGATTGGGGGATGTTTTATTGGTTTTAAAGATTGAGAACTGCCATTTTCATAAGAGATACCGGAGTGTGAAGATATTTGCCTCTGAGTAGGTGGAACCATTAAAGAGTACTTAATACATATTTTATTGGTTTAAAAATAGGTGATTCGGCCATAACCAGTTAGTAATAGATGTCACAATTACAGTTATAAATGATTTAGTAAAATCTTATTATTTAGGCTAATATAATTTTATTGCTGTAGTAAAGATATTTTTTAATTAAAATATAGCAACAATACGATTTTCGAACCTTTTTTTCTGGCTATTTTAAGTACCCGGCGTTGCCCGGGAGAAATGTTATTTGTTTAATGTTCGTACGTGGAAGGTACCTTTAAAGTTAGTGCCTCAAAGCCCTGCGTTTCCCGGGGTCCAACTGGTTTTTCATTCATTTAAAATATATCTAATCAAAATTTTCGAATTCCGGTGACTAATTTTAAAATGTCAGACCTCTGAGAGCAGTAGATATCGTGCAATGCTCATGACAAACACTTTATTTATTTATATATATATATTTATTATCAGCGTGTCTAACTTTTACAAGTTATAAGCATTTGTACTAACTACGCTAATGAGATAGAGATGATGAAGGTTGCAGTTATAGAAAGAGTACCACCATTTGCATGGAGGAAGAGTGGAAAACAATATTGAAAAAAAACTAAATACACTCGGCTGGGATTCGAGCCCCAAGCTCCCTGTCATTGGCAGTCTAGTCTAACACGAAAGTGATGCCTTAGACCATGCAGCCACCGAAGAAGATTTAATTTTATTAATATAGATAGAAAATGGTGTTAAGTTCCCAGAGTCTTAAAAGCTGTTTGGGCTATCCACAGGTATAAATTCATGGGGTATGGATTAAATAAGGCAGAATTTATAAGTATCTACATTTGCGTGGAAGAAAAATGGTAAAACATTTATGAAAAAACTCCTCATTACACCCGGATGGGATGAGAACCCGGACCTCTTAGTCACCAACAAACAAGACAAAACTAACGCTTTAGTACGCATGCTATGCATAGTATGTGCCTACTATTTACAAATAGAATAATCATATGTAATCCAGAACGCTATCCCACTAAGTGAATAACTGACCTTTAGAAGAATAAAAATCAATACAAATTTATCGCGCTAATATGGATTTTTTAGTTACATTTTACCGTAGATCTACGAGACGCAAAGATGGTCGAGAGATTTAAATGCTTGTAATTCCGGTTTGCTGCAATGGAGGATCATTTTTTCCATTTCCACTTTCCCTTCTACATGTTTTTTTAAGCTTTCTATAGCCAAGTTAAACATCAAGGCTTAATATACTAGATAAATATAG